>JANAVB010036820.1:5959747-6046854 GCA_029216955.1 Iris pallida | reverse complement strand
TTTTTTTATTTGGTGTGTGTGGAGGAGAGGGGTGGATGAGTATGGCTCTGATACCCTGTAGAAATGAATAATGGAATGATTTTATTCATGTGCTACTACTTGCTACTTATAGAGGTTCCAACTCCTCTTCATACTACATATTCTAATGTGGGACTAAGTTCCTTATTGGTTTCTCAACAGAATATTGTACTAAATAATGTGTTGTTTTTGTGGTGATAATACTTGGTTTTTGGTTGAATGATTGAGGTTACTAATGAATGAGCGAGTTGGTTACTCCTTGACATCTTTTGTTGATTCTACTTATTCGTCTTCTACTATATAATACGGAAACGGCTCAAAAGTGAGCCGTTCGACACGACCAAACCTACGGACCTTTCTAATTTATTTGGTACAAAAATCATGTCTCTCCCTCACCTACAATTCTCAGATAGACCTAATGGCTTCTAAGTGACCAAACCTTTGAAGAAGTGGCCGAAAGTATGAACCTTCCGAAATTGGGATCCATCCAGCTATGTGATCTGCATTTGCATGCCTCTGGAGTCTGGACAAACTGGACTGCTATAGAAAACCTCAAGCTTATCCAAATCTTTGACCAAAAAATAATTCAATGGAAAAACTGGATTGTGCCTCGTGCTTTATATATCTACTCATGAGCTTTCTAGGTATGAGTATGACAAGCTCTATCTATTCATGCCACTCGCAGGACCACTGCACCTGGTCTGTCTACTTTTCTTCACCTCGAAAAAATATTAATTATGATGCATGATCCAATATCAGGAATATGATGCAGAATACTGCATCACGCAGATTACGCATGCGGATGCTTGCAGCCACTTGGCCTTGGGCCCTGATAGATATATTATTATACTTGCATGTTTTTTTCAATATCAATTGCTATTTGGCTTTCAAAAAATTTAGATGATGTCATCTCCTATTATGTGACATCTGATGACAACTAATATGGCTGCTAACATATCATATTTTAACTCTAAAAATTAATTACCCAACTTTTTTTATTGTTAATATTAATATTAATACTAATTTTAATTTAATATTAATTTTAATTTTAATGTTAATGTTACAATTAATGTTAATGTTAATACTAATACTAATATTAATATATTCATGTTAATTTGATATTAATTTTAATGTTAATGTTAATACTAATTTTAATTTAATGTTAATATTAATTTTAATGTTAATGTTAAAGTTAATATTAATTTTAATGTTAATTTTAATATTAATGTTCATGTTAATTTGATATTAATATTAATTATAATATTAATTTTATAATTAATTTTAATGTTTAATTTTGTCTATCAGCTGTCATATCATCAGCCATGTCATATGTCATATAATGAAAGATGATATCATCCAAATTTTTTGGAAGCCAAATACATTTTGTTTCACTATATGTCAAAGAAAAGTTTATTTAGTGTTTAGGAGGAGGAGAATACTGGATGAGGCTCACAGAGAACATTGTTAATCTTTCTTACATAAAATTGGTCGACATTAAAATTCAGGTTCCACTCCCATCCCCACCTCCCCCCCCCCCCCCCCCCCCCCCCCCCCCCCCCCCCCCCCCCCCCCCCCCCCCCCCCCCCCCCCCCCCCCCCCCCCCCCCCCACACACCCACACACCCCACACACACACACCACACCACCACGCGCCCACACACCCATCCAACCCCACCCACACCCACACCCACCACACACACACACACACCACCCCACACGCACACACACCCAAAACCAACCAAAATACTCCACATGTTTTCTTTCATCTCTTTCTCCACTTTGCTATAATTAGGATTCGAAGCCCCATCGCTTCCATCACTGCTACCAGTACTCTTTCACTCCTCTCTTTCTTACACGCAGCAATGTCTGGCTACCCAAACACCAACTACAGTGAGAGGAGTAGCGGGAAAGGAAACCCTTATCCCCAGAGGGGAGCCATCAAAAGGGGCATTGCCAAAGATTTCAATGAGTTTTTCTCTTCTTCTGGCAAGAATTCCACAGGAGGAGGAGGAGGAGGAGGAGGAGGCGGCGGCGGCGGCAACAAAGGTCAATGGAGGGAAGAATCGAACTTGACTCGCTAATGCAGGACAACGGCCTAGCGAGCTAGCTGCTACTTCTTTCTATGCAGTTATCAAACTACTTCTTTCTATGCAGTTATCAAATTACTCTGCAATCGTAGAATATATACATACATTGCTATATCATTATCTACGAATAACTGGTGAGGGTTTGAACTTTGAAGTAGCCGTAGTAGGTACGTACTTATGAATGACTTGGCTAAAGTTTATCATGTTCACTAGATTCTTTTCTTTCTATATATTATCCTAGCCAAGTTTCTTTTGGTCATTTTTTTTTTCCTTTTTTTCTTTCTTTTTGGATGTGTGGTTTCTGACAGAATCCCTCCAATAATCTCTTTCGACAAAGCATATTACTGATTAGATTGGCAGGATCGACATAAATTCCACCCTATTTAACTAGACCCAAACATGATGCAGAAGTTTACAAATAATTTTGGGAATAACAGGTTAAGTGTACTTTCTGTATGAATTTTATATACATAAAAATTCACTGGATCAATCAATTACTATTTTCGCGTTCAGCACCCTATGCAAAGGCTCACATATGATATATGCAATTCACAACAACAACAAAAATAGAAATGGAAGCCGGCGGACATCAATCATCAGTATAGCGGGTTCAAAATATCGTGTTGTCCTTTTATATATATATATATATATATATATATATATATATATATATATATATATATATATATTTTTGATTCAGATTTGGAATATATATATATAAATTCTTAAATACATCTCATGTAAAAATTTGTATCGATACATTCCAAATCTGAATCAATATATATATATATATATATATATATATATATATATATATATACTGTACACGCACACAAGCAAATGACCTCTAGCCTAGTGGTTAAGATAGATGCATGCGGTCCAAGTGGTCGGGAGTTCGAGCCTCAGTAGAGGCGAGTTCGTCACAAGTACCCAGGGCCGGCCCTGGGGTAAGCCTGACAAGACTTCGGGCTTGGGCAACCCCCCTCCATAGGGCAACCCCCCAGGCCATTTAGTTTTCTTAGGACCGGTACAACAAAAATTCAAATTAAACATTTATCTTTCAATAAGGGTAAAGGACAACAAAAATTAGCTCCGGCTAAGGCAATCCAAACTGCGGGGCCGGCCCTGCAAGTACCCAATGCTTCAAAAAAAAAAAAAAATATCCTACACACAGAAAATAGATCCTTGTTTTATTTATTATTTTTTTTTTTTTGAAGAAAAAAAAGAAGATCCTTGTAGAATTAGGAAATCCGACAGAAGTCGATTGTGGCAGTTTTGACTATTTTTGTCTTGGTGGTGGGGGCTCCCACAAAGGTGCAGCCACTAGACTTTCAGCTCAAACTAAGATGTGACATCAGCTTTAGTTTCAGGCAAACATATCTAATCTCTTATTCTAGTTAGTCCTTTTTATTTATTTTTTATTTTTTGCTGATGTTGTTGGATATGGCTCTTGATTGATACGGATGCGAGATGCTATGGACGTTGTCTGAGGAGTTGGAGAAGTTAGGAAAGAGGTTGAAACAACCAAGTAACAAGCAATATCATCCTACCTCCGGTAGACCGTCGACATGCTTGAATGTGCCAAAAAATTCAAGCAACTAACATGTTGGCCCATTCCATAGTCACACCCGATTTTAATAATCGACATAAACTTAAGTCAATACACAAAATATACGAACTGCTGCTAATTATTTCAGGTCTTGTGAAATCAATATCAACAAGCGTACTACTGCATCATCAAGCACGTAATCATCAGTCTGAAGCTTACTTTCATTGAAATCTTGTCCGAGTCATTTTACAATTTATTATGTATTTTATCTTTATTGAGTCTAGAATATAAATTGTAAGATCGACTGGATAATACTGGCTTAGGTTAATCATAGTCCACTTTTCTATACAGCCTACCTATCTATATTACATCCACCAAAAGTTCAACTCCATTCTGCAACAATATTTTACAAATGTTTAACATTTTTACCTAGACAGAACTCAAGCCAAGTTCGGCCCGAGTTCGGTCCGAACTCTGGCCGAGTTCGGTCCGAACTCTGGCTGAGTTCGGTCCGAACTCTGACCGAGTTCGGTCAGTTTAAATTTAAATATTTGTTGCCTCCAAATCTGCATGCAACGTTCATATACGAAATCTTTGCATCAGAACTCTGTCAGAACTCTGTCCGAGTTCGGTCCCAGAAAACACCTATAAATAGAAGAGAATTTCTCATTCCAAATCACTCATTCAATTTTATCTTCTCTTCTCTATTCAATAAGTGTTTTTATCCGATAAAAATCTTTTATATCTCACCTACACTCCTCTTAGCCAAAAGCTAGTAATATCTATTTCAATCTAGAGTCTTTTGGTTCTTAAGAGTTGTAAAGAGGTTGTTCAAAGTACAGAAACTATCTCTGTTGTGGAGCCGGTCGTGCGCTCGTCACCAAGCACGGTGTTGTGAAGTTGGTCGTGTACTTGTCACCAAGCACGGTGTTGTAAGAGACTGCAAGTCTCAATTAGCTTGTACCTTAGTGGATTAACATCGAACAAGAGTACTCGAGACTGGATTAGTCCTCTCAGAGGAATACCAGTATACATCGCTGTATCACTGAGTTTGATCTCTCTATTTCTTGCTATATTTATTTATTGTCTCTTATTTACTGCTATAGTTATCTGTTTATAATTTTAAAATTAGTGATTATTTTCTACTGCACTCGCACTCACTCTATTCACCCCCCTCTAGTGGTGCTCAACGGTCCTACAAGTGGTATCAGAGCGGGTTATATTCTAATATAACAAACCTCAGAGAGTATATATGGCAACCGTGAAATCAATATTCAACGGTGAAGGATAATTCACAAATAGACCTCCACTATTTGATGGTACTAATTATACCTACTAGAAAATACGAATGACTTTCTTCTTAAATTCTCTTGACTTTGATCTTTGGTCTATATTTGTTGACGGTTATAAGAAATCGGCACCTATAATAGTTGATGCCCTGCTTGTAGACAAGCCTCATGACAAATATACAGAGGCTGAAAAAGTAAAGGTTAGTCTAGATGCTCGTGCCATCACCGTACTGTTCTGTGTAATTGACAAAACGAAATTCAACAGAGTTTTAACCTGTAAGACGTCTCACGAGATTTGGAAACTTCTTGAGGTAACTCATGAAGATACTTTCTAAGTGAAGGAATCCAAAATCAGTAGACTAACACAGGAGTATGAATCTTTTAAGATGAAATCCGGTGAGTCAATTACATAGATGTTCACACGTTTCCTTGATATTACTAATCCTTTGCAATCTCTTGGTAAGGATTACAGTAATCATGAGAAGATCAGAAAAGTGCTACGGGCTCTTACCAAGAACTGGAACCCAAAGGCAACAGCAATCATTGAAGGAAACGATCTCACCACCATGTCTCTGGAAACACTGATGGGCAAGCTCATGACCCATGAGCTTGATCTGCAAGAGTTTGAAGAAGCAACCCCAAAAGAAAATTCTATTGCTTTTAAAGCTCAAGCCAGAAAATCTACATGCAATGATTCTGAGGAAGAATCATCAAGTGGTGATGAACAAGCCCTACTAGTGAAGAACTTCAGAAAATTCCTAAAGTTTGAAAAATCAAACAGAAGAAAGAGAGATATCCAAAAAAGCAATAAAGATGAAACAATATGCTTTGGATGCAAGAAATCAGGACACATGAAGAAGGACTATCCAACTTCGAAGAAAAGTAGTCCATACGATAGATCAAGATCAAGCAGAAAAGCTACAACCAGTCGAAAGTATGCTAACACAAGTATTTGGTATGAAAGTGATGCCAGTGATACATGGAAGAAGACAGACCCTGCAGAAATACAAATGTCTGTCTTATGGCTTTTGATAAGGTATCCTCAAACCCTTTGTATGAGGACTTTACTTTCGATGAATTAGAAAATGCTTTTAGCGAACTACTTGAAGAACACATAAATGTGCTTGACAAGTATATGTAATCTCGAAAAGAGATTAAGGCATACACAACCGAGATAGCTAGACTGTCCAGTCTTATTGAAGACATTAAAGAGACATCTACTACCGGTAACATGGAAGAGATAGCCAAACTCAAAGTAGACTATCATGAGGCTATCCTCAAAGTTGATAAGAAAGAAAGAGACTATGTCAAAATACAAGAGTTATATGATATAGAGAAGAAGAAGCACTTAGTCACAGAACAAAGACTCTCAGACATGACTGCTAAATATGAAGAGTCTTTTGCGGTTTCTAAAAAGTTAGAAATCAAGTTAGGCAAACAAGCAATACCTGTGACACAGCCTAAGTTTAGTCCTAATGCTAAGCATACACCTAAGAGGACTAAAACTCAGAAAGCACGAAAGAAACACGATTATCACCATGCTTTCACTTATAGGTTTTCAAAGAAACCAAATAGGCATGTCAATACAGTTTCAACTACCACTGTTTCTAAACTCACTTGCACATATTATGGTACTCATGGACACATATCACAGTATTGTATAGCAAAGAAACTTGTTGACAATCGTACTTTATTTTGGAGACCTAAGACTAATCAATATGGACCCTTCAGTAAATGGGTACCAAAGGATTCATCTACTTGTTTTGTAGGTGGACCATCAACCCTCTCATGCTAAAAGCAAGTGGATCCTCGATAGCGGATATTCGCGGCACATGGCTGGAGATGTATCTTTGTTCGCCACGCTATCGATGAAGAAAGAAGGGTACATCTCCTTCGGAAATAATCTGAGAGGTGATATCATTGGAAATGGCACTGTTGGTATATCTCCTTATCCTGTAATAAAAGACGTTTGTCTAGTTACAGAATTAAAACATAACCTACTGAGCATAAGTCATTTGGCTGATAATGGTTATGGTATCAACTTTGTAAAAGACAAATGCACCATATATGATATGTCATCTGGTAATTCCGTATATAAAGGGATTAGAGAAGACAATATTTATGTTTCCTTTCTGGAGAGTACTAATAATGCAGGAAGATGCCTAGTAGCTAATCTAGATGAAAGCTGGCTATGGCATATGAGACTAGGACATGCAAATATGGCACTATCTCATGACTGAGCACTAAGAAGCTGGTAAAAGGACTCCTCGAGATTCCATTCAAGAGAGATATGGTATGCGCTGACTGTGAAAAGAACAAAGCATATAGGTCTACATTTAAATCCATCAACGCTGTAAGTACTTCTAGACCTTTGCAGTTGATACATATAGATTTATTTGGTCCTAGTAGAGTCGCTAGTCTTGGCGGTAAGCTCTATGCTTTTGTCATTGTTGATAATTTCTCTCGTTTTACTTGGATTTACTTTTTATCAAACAAAAGTGATGCTATTTTTGAATTTCAGTTATTTTGTAAAAATGTATAAAACGAAAAAGGCGTTATGATTACTCGTATCCGAAGTGATCATGGTGGCAAATTCGTAAATACTGATTTCAAAAAGTTTTGTGATGATAGTGGGTACTACCACGAATTTTCTTGTCCTAGAACTCCTCAACAAAATAGTGTTGTAGAGCGGAAGAATCGTACTCTAAGCGAGATGGCTAGTGTCGTGCTGAATCAGCATAATCTTCCTAAATATTTTTGGACAAAAGCTGTAAGCACAGCCTGTCATGTTTTAAATAGGATGTTAATTCGATCCATCTCGAAGAAAACACCTTATGAACTTTGGTTTGGAAGGATTCCAAACATTTCTTATTTCAAAGTTTTTGGATGTCGCTGTTTTATCCTGAACACCAAGGACAAGTTGGGTAAGTTCGACTCTAAAGCAGATGGAATATTTTTCGGATATGCTCCTAAGAGTAAGGGGTATAGAATTTTTAATAAAAGGTCTATGATTGTTGAAGAATATATTAACATTACTTTTGATGAGCTCAATAGTCACAGATCTAGCGATAGTGATGATGAAGGTGTACAAGCAAAAATCGACAAGAGACCTGTGGAAGATCTGACTCATAAATTTGAATAATTGAAATTTTTACCAGATTATCCAGAGACACTCATTATAGGTAATGTATCAAAAGTTGTAAGTACACGCTCCTCTCTTAGAGATTCTGAAATAGCAGCAAATGTAGCTTTCATTTCTCAAATAGAACCTAAGAATTAGAAGATGCCTTTACTGATGAGTTTTAGATTAATGCCATACAAGAGGAACTTAATCAATTTGAGAGAAACCAAGTTTGGGAACTCGTTCCTAAACCTATTGACCAATCGATAATTGGTACCAAATGGATGTTCCAAAATAAACTAGGTAAAGATGGACAAGTTCTACGCAACAAATCACGTCTAGTGGCACAAGATTATAATCAAGAAGAAGGTATTGATTATGACGAGACATATGCTCCTGTTGCTAGACTAGAAGCTATCCGCATGTTTTGTGCATTTGCATATTTTAATGATTTTAAATTATTTCAAATGGACGTGAAAAGTACATTTTTGAACGAATTTCTAAAAGAAGAAGTTTTTGTGAAACAACCCCCTGGCTTTGAAGATTTTCAAAAATCTGATCACGTCTTCAAGCTTAAGAAAGTACTCTATGGACTCAAACAGGCACCTCGTGCTTGGTATGAACGCCTAAGTGCCTTTTTACTTGATAATGGTTTTTTAATAGGAAGAGTTGATACAACTTTGTTTATCAAATCTTTAGATGATGACATTCTTCTTGTGCAAATATACGTTGATGATATTATATTCGGTTCTACTAATGAAAAACTTTGTCAAGAGTTTGCTAAGTGTATACAGAGTGAATTTGATATGAGTATGATGGGAGAGCTGAACTTCTTTCTAGGACTCCAGATCAAACAATACTCAAAGGGAACATTCATCAATCAAGCTAAGTATATGAAGGACATACTGAAAAGTACGACTTCGATAATGTAAAGCTTATCGAAACTCCAATGGCTACATCTACAAAACTTGACACTGATGAAAGTGGTAAACCTGTTGACCAGCGTAAGTATCGAGGTATGATTGGTAGCTTATTATATTTAACTACTAGTCGTCCTGATATTATGTTCAGTGTTTGCATCTGTGCACGATACCAGACAAATCCTAAGGAATCACACCTAAGTGCCGTTAAGCGTATCTTTCGATACCTTAAGGAAACTTCTACAGTCGGCTTGTGGTATCCTAAAACCAAATCCTTTGACCTGATAGGTTACTCGGATGCAGATTTTGCAGGATGCAAAGTAGATCATAAAAGTACCAGCGGTACGTGTCATTTCCTAGAAAAGGCCTTAGTCCCATGGTTCAGCAAGAAACAAAATTCTGTAGCATTATCAACTACTGAGGCTGAGTATATCCCCGCAGGACGTTGCTGTGCTCAAATTTTTATGGATGAAGCAAACCCTAGAAGAATACAATCTGCACTACACTAAGATTCCCATTTATTGTGATAACACTAGCACTATTAACCTGACTAAGAACCCTGTATGTCACTCACGCACAAAACACATTGAGATTCGTCATCACTTTTTACGTGATCACCAACAACATGGGGACATCTACCTAGAGTTTATTGACATAGATCATCAACTAGTAGATATTTTCACGAAACCACTGGCTGAAGACCGATTTAACATTATGAGACGAGAGCTCGGCATACTTGAATTTTCAGATTTATAATGTAGTATGTTTATTAAATTTATTTTTATAACTCGAAATTTCATAATTTATTTAACGAAAATTATTTTGGCTACAAGCCGAAAGGGTCCTTCTGTTATACAGGTGTAAATAGCCTGAAGCGACACGGTGCACTAGCCTTCGTACTACCGCTAGCTGGGATCCGGCCCCTACAGCTAACCCAAAGTAATAGAAGTTATTAAATAAAGAAGTACAACAGTTATAAATTCAGATTTTTAAATAAATACTGCATTTATGGCATTGGAAATACAAGTAGCCGAACTCTGACCGAGTTCGGACCAAGTTCGGTCGGCCCTGTTCAGATTCCAGAACCGAACAGCCGGCCCTAGCCCTATATAATCCTCTTCTTCCTTCCACTTTTTTTCATCCTTCAACCAAGAAAAACCCTCAAATACTCCCAAGAACTCTTCCTCCTCCTTCCATTCGAGCTTCTCGGGAGTCTAGTGGGCTACTCTTCTCCATCTTCTTCCTCCTCTCGAAGGTATTCCATTATCCTCTCCTTCTCATCTATGGCACCCAAGCACCAAAAGAGATGGTTGATTCCTCACATGCAGGATCTTCCTCTTCTGACTATGTTCCCACTAATGTCTTTAGTCCAGTTAGACCTACGGGATCTGATGATTATGATTCCGGTCTCTTTCCTGGCAAGAAATTTTTGGTTTGACTCTTTTTCTGGTCGTAGAATTTGTGCTGGAGCACGTGTAAACTTTACTATCTTTTCTGAATATGCTCCCACTTTTGACCATCTCGGCTTTCGTGACTTTTTTGAAGTAGCTGAGAATATTTGTGATAATGCTGTCCATATGTTTTACTGCAACCTGCAAGTAAAAGATAACAAAAATTTCTATTCTTGTGTTGCTGGACAAGAACTAGAATTCAGCGCTACCGACATCAGTGAATACTTTCATGTTCCTGATGTAGGTGAAGCTTTAGTGGATATTCATCACATTCAATTTCCTGAAGGTGTCACTCTTGATTCCTTCAAAGAACTTTTGTGCCATCCCAAATATATTCCTAGAAGAGTTTACTCCAAGCATCTCAACCAAAACTTCTATGAACTCTATCGGTTTTTATTCTCAGTTCTTCTTCCGAAGAAAGGATCCTCTGATGAGATTACCTTCCTGGAATTGTCAGTCATGTACCACATTCACTTTGGCATTCTATTCTCTGTTTCTAAGATTATGATGGCTTGGATGCCCAACTGCAAAAATGCAGGACGCAACCTCGTCTATCCCATGCATTTGGCTTCTATCTTCAAAAGGTTTGAAATCGATCTTCAAACATGTTCTTACTACTCCACTGCCATAGAGCTTAGTAGGTCTAGGTTATACCCTACTCCTCCTCTGCCTCCTAGTGCTGAGCCTATTCCAGATGCTGATCCCGAGGCTCCTCCTGCTGCTGCTGCTCTAGCCCCTGCTCCGGGTTTTGACCCTGGCTTCTATCAGCGATTTGATGATTTCGTTGCCCTCTATGTGCAACGACATCAGGGCTATCTTTACTCAGAGTTTCGCCATATCACCCAGGCTCAGGTGTTACAGAACAACATTGCTGATCTTCACTGGAGTCTCTCTCATGACCCATCACATCCAGTTACCATACTTCCTCACCTCAGCTTTACTGGACCCAGGTTCGACGATGAGGCGACATTCCCCCATTTCGATCCTACTGCTGCATATTTTTCCACCGGATGCTCCTGGAGGTGACGACACTCCGATGTGATGAGGACTTGAGCTAGTGGATTTTGGATAGGATCTGATAGATGATGATCTATGATGTAGTTTTTTTATGTCTAAACTTTATAGTTAGACATTTATTAGCACTTTAATTTGTGATGTTTATGGTGGTTGTATCTTTCTATTATGCATGACATTTTCAGTATTTTACTACTAGTTATTTCTTTTATGCACTTGGTATTTGTGGCAATGTTGTTCTTTGGTTATCTCTCTAGTATTACTTTGTATGTTTGATGAACATTATTGGCTTCACACATTACGGGGGAGCCAAAACCATTTTTTATTGGCAAAGGGGGAGAAAGAGCGCAATACCAAAATCAACATTCAAAGAAAGACTACCAAAACCATTTTTTCAGGTAATTTTATTTGTTCTATTTTAGATATACTTTGGTATAGACTCAAGTTTGTCAATTATCAAAATGAGGGAGATTGATGGCCCATTCCATGGTCACACCCGATTTTAATAATCGACATAAACTTAAGTCAATACACAAAATATACGAACTGCTAATCATTTCGGGTCTTGTGAAATCAATATCAACAAGCGTACTACTGCATCATCAAGCACGTAAATCATCAGTCTGAACTTACTTTCATTGGAATCTAGTCCGAGTCATTTTACAATTTATTATGTATTTTATTTTTATTGAGTCTAGGATATAAATTGTAAGATCGACTGGGTAATACTGGTTTAGGTTAATCATAGTCCACTTTTTTATACAGCCTACCTATCCATATTCCATCCACCAAAAAGTTCAATTCCATTCTGCAACAATATTTTACAAATGTTTAACATTTTTACCTAGACAGAACTTAAGCCGAGTTCGGTCCGAACACTGACCGAGTTCGGTCAGTTTAAATTTAAATATTTGTTGCCTCCAAATCTGTATGCAACGTTCATATGCGAAATCTTTACATCAGAAATCTGCCCGAGTTCGGTCCCAGAAAACACCTATAAATAGAAGAGAATTTCTCTTTCCAAATCACTCATTCAATTTCATCTTCTCTTCTCTATTCAATAAGTGTTTTCATCCGATCAAAATCTTTTATATCTCACATACACTCCTCTTAGCCAAAAGCCAGTAATATCTATTTCGATCTAGAGTTTTTTGGTTCTCAAGAGTTGTAAAGAGGTTGTTCAAAGTTTGAAAACTATCTCTGTTATGGAGCCGGTCGTGTGCTCGTCACCAAGCACGGTGTTGTGAAGTTGGTCATGCACTTGTCACCAAGCACGGTGTTATAAGAGACTGCAAGCTCTCAATTAGCTTGTGCCTTAGTGGATTAACATCGAGCAAGAGTACTCGAGACTGGATTAGTCCTCTCAAAGGGATACCAGTATACATCGTTGTGTTACTGAGTTTGATCTCTCTATCTCTTGCTATATTTATTTACTGTCTCTTATTTACTGCCATAGTTATCTGTTTATAATTTTAAAATTGGTGATTATTTTTTGCTGCACTCACACTCACTCTACTCATCCCCCTCTAGAGGTGCTCAACGGTCCTACATAACATACCAATTTTTGGTATAATAGTAGGCTTGCGGTACATAGACTGCATACTGTCGGCATACCAATCAGTCCAGACTGACTTAATTTTCTATATGATTTAGATCTAAAATTGATGTTTCAATGATCCAGATCGCTCCATGACTTAAGTCAAGTTTAGGAGGGGTTTAATATCCTCTATCGGCTCTATTATGGGATTGGTTGCTTGAGGCTACTTGATTGTTAATAGCATTCTAAGGTTTTTCTAGAGGCAATTGAGGGATTCTTTAAGATAGAGAAGGATAGAGCTCGACAGAGATCTATGAAGGATAAGGTTGCCTTTGTAGTGTATATTTGTTGCTATTGTAAGGCTCTCTTATTTAATTCAATTAAAGATTTTTTTTTCTCTTACCTCGTGGAGAAGATTGTTCTTAACCAAAACATGTAAATCTTGTGTGCTTTGTGTTATTGTTCGATTATGTGCTTTGTTAATTTTCTCATAACAAGGATATTTTCTTCTTCCCGCTTCCGTGTGTAGCACAACAATTGGTACTATAGTTAAAAGAAGTGATTTCAAAATATTTTATCTGGGTTAACGATAGGTAACAACATTAACTGCTCATTATCTTACTATATGATGACTCTTGAATTCGTTGGTTCATTAAGTTCCTAATGTTATGCCACAGAAACAAAATCCTGGGGAGTGAGGACGAATATAGGCCACCTATGCACAACGAAGTACTCCGGTATTCCGTATTGCATTGACGACTGTCTGTTTTATTGGGTATCCTAGCATACAAGCAATTTATGTCCTAAAATCTAATCTCATATCGAAAGACAATATCAAGTAAATAAACAGTAAGAGTGACAAATATATGGAAGTAAGTAATGCCAGACGGTCAAAATACTCATACAATGATCATGAAGTCTAGAATATGAAAGATGTAGACTAGAATAACTTCTCACACAACTACCAACATGATCTAGAACTGAAGTGCATCCTCCAAGTCAAGACTAGAAGATCTATATGGTCGATCACTGGTAATCTGGGAACAATCCAAGGTTAGTCATGCCAACCGTAGCAACTACCAGAATGGAAGGCACAAGGACAAGCGAACAAAACCAATAAGAAACATATAACATGAAAAGCATGAATGAAGAAAAATAAACATGGTAAATGATTGTGCAGTTGTCACGCTCCAATTTCGAAGAATCGAAAAGTAGCCACTTGACGTGATGTTGTACAAGGCTAGATTGCACTCGTACAAGGCAAAACCAACACTATTAGTGATATTTCTTAGGGAACAACGATGTTGCAGCGAAACTAATCATATAAATTGAAGTCGCGAGATGATATACAGTAACGTGCTCTTTTTATTGATATTTGCAATGGAGTATATGACTTACAGTGGAATACAAAATTTGTACTCGGACACGAAAGGTCTCTCTATAGGTAACTGAAATACTTGTCATCGTGGCTTACACATAACTTGCCGAATTGGCTTACAACTGGATGTGCCGCATTGGCTTACAACTCACTGTATTAGCGGACTTGGCTTACAACTCAGTAGTACACGAAATTATAATATTCCATACATTCTGCCCTTTATAGCAAAAGACAACATCTTTATTAGAAGAGCTTTTGCACACCCATCCGATTCACCGACGTCACAGTATTGGTCAAGCGACTCTCCTACACATGAACACCTACAGATGCCTACATAGTGATAAGCGGTGCTTGCCCAACTCACCTAAGAAGACATCATTAAGTAATCATGTGTTATGAGCATTATTAAAAGTGATCTTTCTCTGTTGGCTTAACAGTTAATATCTGACAATAATGTAAAGAATGCATATTGATCGTATCCAACAAAAACGTAAAGATATATACTATCAACCTTTAGGTGATTCTTATCCATGGTCAATTTAGCCTTCCATGTAATTTAGTTATACTTACTATGCCTGCATAAGATATCATTAGGAATTGTTACACCCCAATCCCAATATACGTAGGACTATAAATACGTTGCATGTCAGATGTATGTATACGAATGCTACTCCATTATGTGGAACACACGAACACACATAAGATTTAATATGAAATCCAGCTCATAACATAATATTGAACAATCACAGGCAATAACAATATCTAAATCATAGCATAAGTAAAGGACATACTAATCACGAATCAGGTAAATGGTCAAATGGAATGATACCTGGGTGGAGACAAATCCACTACCAAACATTTATATAAAATGTAGAAAAAATGGAGTTCGACCTCCTAGAAATAAATAAAATGCAAAAAAAGTAGCAACTACTAAGCCCATCCACAAAATGAATCATATGAACTCAGAAGGTGAAACCTCCTCAATTGTAAACTCAGAATCAGGCCCTTGCTCGTACTCTTGGAAATAATCCTAATCGTCTATACCTGGAGAGATAACCAAGTCCTCATAAGGGCGTCGTAAGATACAAACAACATGTAGATATACTGAATATAATAAGAAATCATAAAGGTCTCCTGACCATTCAACGTAAGATGCACTTTTAAGGACAACATTCAACGCATTGGCACTCGGGCTAAAAATGGTATGGGCATAGTTCCCACTTGGAAACCAGGGGCCTAACGTGCCAACACTCATTGAACGTCAGAGCCCATCTGCAAGTATAACCATGATTATCGTACTTGCTTCTCCGACGGAGCTTGGATTACAAAAAAGGAATGTGCATAGTAGCCCAAACACCTAGTAAATGTCCTCCCACCCTATGCTCCTATCCATGTCGTATTCGCAACACATATAAGTCTAATAACTGCTAAGTCTTCTAATCATATCATTATATTAGTAATTATGTCCTATCCGTCACACGTTTCAGATGTACTGGTGGCTAGCCGAATACGCAAGTTCGTATCCTACATGAGACTCACAACTCTTGGAACACATGTGTCATAGCCAAAGAAGATATACCAATACATCACAATCATCGAGTGATCCTCTAAAACTAGGTCAATATACATAAAACAAACACAAGTAAAGAAAATGACTAACTTAGTCGCTTGTACCCAAGTATGACTTGGATACAAATTTAAAATAGAACAAACAAACAAATAAATAAATAATATAAGAGAAACATGCTGAAATAAAAGTAAGTAATCAGAAAATCATGGCAAGATATAGCTTCCTAGAGATGGTGTGATGAATTGACGACGTCTAGTAGGCGAACACGTCTAGTCAATGGAAGCAACAAAGATGGAAACGTCGCAAATGTCTTCGGATGTTGAAACAAATATTACCAACATTCTTGGAATGGGCAAGTATTTAAAATAGACTACCCATAAGTCCAATTTGTACACAACGAAAAAACTACAATTTTGAATCAAAACGGTGTCCGTCACTAGGCTTACTTTGTACCAAAAAATGTGCCAAGTCTAAAGGTCTCTAAAGTCAGCAAACTATGGGTCTCCAAGTCCAGAACGACGATACAAACTCATTGTGTACTTCCAGAATTGGATTCCAATGAGCCAATCACAAAAATGCTCATTGAATCGGATCGTGGGATCCGCAAAACGGTAATCCGATCAAAGGACTTAGAATAAGACTAAACTTGGGACATAGGACAACGTAACGTTGTAAATCCAATGGTCCAAGTTTTGTGGCGATTCGATGAACATTCACAAAATAATTAGGAAATTTAAAAAATGTCAATATAGTGATTTTTAAAGGATAAGATTGAAATACGTCGCATACACGCAACCAATTTGAATTCCGTTAAAGTCCACACATCCAAGAAGTCCGTAAGCACATTTTGATGCAATCTGTTCACAACGAAGTCGTCCGATTTGTCGGCACAAACCCCGTATAAAGTTTTGAGTTTACGAAAAATGTTTTTGTCACTCCCCGTTCCTGGTACGTATTTTTTTTGTATTATTCGTGTACATGGTATCTGACATCTATATAATGGTATACCTTTATCCTGTATTTACACATGATCATGACATGGAACAATATCTTATCGAAAAATAGTGTGCCATCCCTTATCCTTGCATGGTTGTGTGGTTCACTACTTCAATGATGGAATACTGGACCGTGTTGTGATCCGGACTTTTATTTAATTATGTAGAATGGAACATGGCCTTAGTCATTTAGGTTAGAACATGTTAGGGTTGGGGTTTAGTGGAGCTACCCTTCCAACCTCCATATAAATATTCTTTTCCCCTTATCTCTCCTCATTCACTCCCATTCATTTCTTCCAACCACCCAAGCAAGTACTTCTTGCACTAATGGAGAGATCACTTTGATCATTTTATTTTGTTTGATTTCTCTAAATATTTTTAGTCAATATTATGTATCTTTACATTCTTTTTATGTTTAATACTTGGTATTTTCAGATTTGGTGGCTATTTTGGTGTCGATCTAAGTTTTCAAAGCTAGGATTTTATGGGTTTTTGTAGAAATGATCTATCAAAACTTGTTGTTTTCCAAAACTAGTTATTCCATATTGTAGTGAATTCACTTTTATGCAGTTTAGCTATTTTTTTGCTGGATTTTGAGATATAGAGAGGAAGTTATGGCCATGAAAAGTTTCAAGAACTTCTATGGCTGAACTTGCTGTCTAGGGACGACGACCTTCTATGTGCGCAAGAGGCCATACGACAGAAATGCCAAGTGTATAACCCCTTTTTCAGAATTTTTAGAATTTTATTTTATTATTTTATTATTTATTTTGAATGTGTTTGAAAAAAGACAATTCTCTTTGTAACTTCGAATAAGTTATGTTGTATTTTTTTGTATTTTAAAATTTAGTTTAAAATTTAAGGTTGAAAGTAGTAGTTAGTTTTAATAAAAAAAAATTTCTTGAAAAAAAATGATTATTGACATTACAAAATATGTTGGTTATTATTTTTGGACTTCCAAAACTATTGGCTTCGAAAGTGGTTTTGAAAATAATTTTTATCAATAACAAGATTTTTTAAAATATTTTTAAATAGGATTTTGGATTAATGAAAATATGTTTTAGATTATCCTGATGACATCGAATATTATTTTAATTAATTACCTAAGATTTGAATTTCTATGATTAAAATTATTTGATAATATTAAATATTGATTTACATTTTTATCGTAATTATTTATTTTATTAAGATTAAATTAAATTAGTTTTAAAAGTTTATTTGATTTAAATAAAGGGAAATATTATCCATTAGGAGTTATAATCCTTATCCATCTAGGAGTTGCTTGTCAAACTCCATCTATATATAGGGGCCTTTTGTGTTTTTCTTTTCCCAGAAGCGATCTCTCCAATCTAATTCCCAATCTGCACAAACAACCATCATCACCCACTCGTGTCCGTGTATCGTATTTGTATCCATCCAATTTCTTCTACTATTTTTTTATATTTATATATTTATCTTTCGTGTTTGACACATCGGATACAATTTTACACCACAAAATCTTTTCAGACCATGTCACGCAGGATACGCTGACACCAAATTCTTAGACAACCCAAACCATAAGCCCTAACCCTAATTTTCCAACCGCCTTTTCTCCTCCCTGGCCGAGCCGACTCTGGCCAAACCATGTCGGAGCCTAGCCACTATCACTCCCTCCTTCTCTCTATGATCAATGTCACTTCCTTAACATCTTCGACCGTCGCGCCACCACTGGAATCACCACCAACCACCACCACTGGATTTGTCGGGCCGGCGCCACCCAGTCGCTCATTTCAAACCAGTTGTAGCTGTCACCGCGTTCGACCCATGCCACCACTGACCACTAGCGACCTGTCCCCTCGGAGAGCCACCTCTATCCTCCTCCTTCCGTATCTACTATGTCCAGCGCCCAAGATCGCCTCGTCGAAGTTGGTCCCCGTGCCGTCGAGTCCTCCGTGCTCCAGTACCCCCGCTACAACTCCGGTGAGGGTCGATCGCCGGCGAGCCGGCACTCTGTCATGTCCAGTTCAAAAATACGCAGGAACTTGAGATGCGAGCATACGAGCTAATACGATCTAGGGTAAGTTTCCAATTTAATAGACTTACTCTAGATGTACTACGCTGTCAGGTTTACTAACATAACTAATTGACTATATCTCAATCCACAATAATATAACGAATGTCAAGAATGAACATAACATATTAAAGTTGTCACCCATAATATACATGTTTGAACAAGCTCAAGAAAGGAATAAGCTTGCAAATAATAGGTTACATAGCAGCGTGAATCAAATAAAGATAAAATGTATACAGGGAAGAGTAAGTGGATATACTAGATAATATATGTATATACCTGAAATCTCAGTGCAACACTCAGCACCTGACCAACTGCTCTGTACTAACCGCTCAACAAATATTTTAAGAGATCACCAGGTCCTCAGAGGGACGTAGCAAGATATAGAAATAACATGCCATAATATGAACTGAGTAAATATAAATAAATGATCAAGATCATAACACGATCCAACATCCTGTCATCAAAGAAGTGCACCTCGTCCACAACCTGTCAAGAACAAGTGACGGCACACCCATCCGCGATAAGATACTGTCTCGTGATATGGGTACAGAAAATAACCATTCTATGTGAATGCATGTTGAAGACGATTTTGGAGCGCATGGGTATGTGAATAAGGATATGGCACCGAAGCACGAGCCGGCGTCGGATCATGAGCCGATGAATATACATATACTAGCATACCTCCCGACCGTACCTAGCGCATAACTAGTGGTCGCTGCCGGATGTACACACTAGTATGGTACATGCCCCTACCCGGGAAACCCTAAGGCTGAAATATTTGGTTGTCTCATATGCCTACTGATAGTCTTCCCCGTCCATGAACTGTGAAAGTCGTATCCACGACTCAGACAATTTGTGTCTCAATGCAAGTCTCTAACCTAAGCACCATCTAACTCTATATGTACCGACACACGAACCGCTTGCACCGAGGATCAGTCCAATGCGTAAGCTCGTTCCAACACAAGGATCCTCACTCACTATATCGTGTAACGTCTCGTGACAAGTCATAGAAGTTATGTAGATAACTTTCCAGTTCCGGGTATGCCTGCTAACTCTAAGTCACACACACACCCATAACATCGATACCATCATTGATAGCACCCAAGTCATCCTTGGACGCATACTACTAGTGTCACCAATTAACAATACAAGAATAGATATGAATAATGTAAACAGGACAAGTATGGCAAGGTATCTTGTCCGGAGGTGATGCGATGATCTGCTGATGTCCTGCAGGCAAAATCGTCAAGCCAAAAAAAACAACAACATGAGAACTTCCGCAAACGTCTCAGAATGCCGAAACAAATATCACCAAAGTTTCTAGAATAAGAAAAATAGCTAAGATAGACTAGACATAAGTCTTAAATGATAATTTTAGGTCAAAATATGGTCTACCATTGGACTCACTTTGCACTCAAAAATATGCCAGAATAAAAGTTTTCTAAATCTAGCAAACTATATGTCTAGGAGTCCAGAATGATGATACGAATCCAACGTTCATCCGGAATTGGATTCCGATGAGCCGATCTCGAAATAACCCGGTGACCCGGATTGTAGGACCCAATTTGTACCAAAATACTTGCCGGGGCCAAAGTCCTCTAAATCTAGCAAACTATATATAAACGAGTCCAGAATGATGATATGAATCCAACGGTATATCCAGAATTGGATTCCGATGAGCTGATCTCAAAATGGCCGATTGACTCGGATCGTGGAACCCGATTTGCATCGAATGTATGCTATTGTATATAATTTCTGGGCAGAAAGACGCCAGGTGTCCAATTGTGGTGTCAGAATTGAAATTCGGAGTCCCGAGTCCAAAATTAGAATTTACAAGTTAAAAATTATGAATTTGGACGACCAAGTTTGGCGTCGAATTCAACAAATCAAACACCCTCACAATAGAATAAAAATTTTATCGTAAGAAGAGGGTTATACCTGCTGTGCATCGGAACTAGTGGCTTGCCAAACGAAGTTACAATGGGGGAGGAACAAATCCGCGAAGTTGGCTCTACGAAACTGTCAAAAACAAATACAATTCAATTGAGCAACTTGGTGGCCAATTTCGAAATTAAGGTGGAGGTAGAGCTATATACTAAGATTATGATGGAAGAATAGTTCGACGATCCAATGGTTGGATCACCCATAAAATACGCACAAAGTTGCTATTGCGAAGCACAAATTTTTACCTCTATAATTCTTGCGTCTCGACGGGATTGACTTCGAGTTACAGGAATCGTCTGCGATAAACGTTGACAGGGAAGCGACCATGCCGGGGACACTGGTGGTGGCGCGTACGACGGTATGGCTGCCTCCTCGGATGAGCACAACGCACAGGGAGCCACTACTGCGTGCATCACTCGGCACGATCGTGCTTGCGCGTGCGGTAATATGCATAATGTGTGCCGCCACCGTAGAAAGGGCCGTACGGGGGCGGTGAGTGGCTCGCTGAGGACTTGCTGGCGGTATGATCGGTCGTGACTGCTTTGATCGTCGAAGGAAGGGCCGTACGAGGAGGATGCTCGCAACTGCGGCAACAACCGCACCCACATGCTATCGTCGGCCGTAGTCGACCCTGGAGGCGGTAAGGAGAAGGAGGTTTGTCGGAGAGGGGGCACAGCTGTGCAGCGACCAACCACAACGATGCACGGGAAGCCTATCAACGGCATCTGCAGTACGAATAGGTTGCACCATCAGGGGGCTCGTGGGAGACTGGTGCTGCCAGCAGCAGCTCCTCCGGTAAAAAATAGGGAGAAAAAGGGGAGATGATAAAGGAATGAGAAGTAGAAGGAGAAGAAGGTGGAGAAGAATTAGGGTTAAGGTTCTTGGTAGACTGAGAAAGAAGAAGAAAAAGAAGAAGAGGAGTTGAAAAATATGGATGGAGGGAACTGTCGGCCATCATGGGTTGGGGGTTCTTGTGTGTGTGTGTGTGTGTGTGTGTGTGTGTTTAATGAGGGCGGAGAGAGGTTGTGCATATCATAGGTATGGGCATACATGGAGGGCAATTAATGAGATAAGAGTGGGGTGTGTGCTATTGTCCTTTGGGTATGTTGTTGGTGTCATGGAGGAATGGGGTGATTTGGTGTGGAGTGGTGGGAAGGATGGGAGCCACCTTTGGGTTGGCTCATTTTTTGTTTAGTTTTAATGAGGGGGAGGTAGAGTGTGTCATGAGTTAACTATATTTAGTGTTCATGGGGAATGGGTCGTGCCCACTAGGTGTTGAAGGATGTCTTGGTTAGGTGTTTGGTATTTTGTAGAGGGTGAGTGGTGTTGTATGTTTGGGTAGTGCCATGAGAGTGGCCACATGAATTTGGGTTGGGTGTTTGGGTTCGATTGGGTTAGGTTTGGACTTCGTGCGATCATGACTACAATTTAGATCTATTATTATCATTGATGAAATAATAGCATATGAAAGCTCATTTGGGTGGCACACAAGTGGCATGTGTGTAGTAGGCTCAAAATAGGTCAAAACCATATACTGGGTCGATTTGGTTGGATAGATGTCGAGCCCCAAAATTAAATTGAAAATCAGGTCAAGTTTACGGTAGATAGTCAAATGGCCTAAATCGACCAAAAAATTGTGCGATGTTAATAGAATACAAGGGGACAAGTTTGAGCGGGACATGATATATCAAAATAAAGATAAACTTGTCTAGGTCAAAACTCATAAAGGAAGTTTTGAGAGATTGACATCCCCGACGCTCCAAGAATCAAATCCACAAAAAAGTACATTTAATGATCAAAACTAATTAAATAAAATATTTATTGAAATAATTCATCTAACATTTTAAAATAAACCCTAAAATCCAGGGATCTTACAACTTACCCACCTTAAAGAATTTCGTCTTCAAAATTACACTTAGGCATAGTATAAAAGGATAGAAGATTAATATCTAATGGAGTCAAGTACGACTAGTCGTATATAGTTCATGTGGGATGCTGATGCCACTAGTATCTAAGGTGTATATCCTACTAAGAGCTAGGGTACACTAAACTTGCATCTTATAAATGTAACAACAACTATATGTCATGATTCTACTAGTAAGGTTTCTGGGATAGCATATTTCCTAAAAAGAATACGAGAATTTAGGTATTACTGTCTGCAATAATCCTAAGTACTATTATGGTACTGCTGGTCAATAACTCTATAAGAAAAATACTACCAATTTATTGTTACTTCTATATGTGTTAGGGTTTCAAAAAGGAATTGACTCGGTTTAACATAACCAAAGCGATGTGGCATAGAAGAATTTGTAAATAAAGAGACAAGTTCAAGAGTATCGCGAACAAAGAAGTTGCAGATCATGGTAAGGGAAATTTTTGATAAGTTGAAGGAGTACAAGAATAAGGCACGACTACCTAGTCAAGAAATTTTGAAAGACATTGGTGCCTATGGTGATATGAATATTAGGCACAAAGAGGTATAAAAATCAAGGATATGATTTTGAAATTATGACACGATTAGGGAAGGATAAGGTCCTTCTCGATCTCATAGTTGGAATGGTCATGAAGTTGTGATTGCTAATCATAGGATAGGAGATCAAGAACTGAAAGAATAGTGATACGATCTGGAACAACAATTTTTGGTCACTTAGGATCTGATAGTTAAGCAAGTTGAAGTAATTGCACACCAGTTCGTACTACGGTTTAGCCTATCTATCATGTTTTTAGGATACCACATGGTTCCTTAAATAAGGCTAGCCTAATCTTAATCCAGAATCCAACTCATAGTATTCGAAAGTCCTCTGTATCATCCATTTTCCATTAGTACACTCCATTCTACGGCTTATCCTTCTCAGTTGTAACTTTCGCTAACACAATATCAAGCTATTCATAATGTAATCTTTTAAGGTCTTTAAACGTCATCGATCCTTAAAATTCAACACGACATTTAATTCTTAACTTTTCCTCCATATATGAAACATCTTCATCTTCTGAAATTTACCATCTACTATGTGCAACTCAACTATAGATCCCATTTATCAATATATTTTTGGATACCCTACCTTTCTATCTTGAATCTTGTTTTTCTTCTCATCTCATGGTATTTTATTTCTTATCCTTATTTTCTGAACGCCTTAATCTTGATCATATGTCTCTCTACGACCTATGGTGCTGGTTTCCTAATATATTTATACATCATAATTATTTTCTTTTTCTAACCTCACTTTTTTTGTCACAAATTCCGTATCATCTATTTTCTCGAGATAATCTCCTCCTTCTTTATTCGTATCTCAACTTCAAGGTTGAGTTTTACGTCCATCCAATTTGCTTAAGATATATTCTCTCTGTAATCCTTGTTAAGTCATCATGGATAATTATTTTCGTAATTCTCGATACTTCTTAATTTCTTTATAAACTTTTTTTACAATTTCGACCTTGCTCCTTTTCAATTGCTCAACCTAAACCTAGTACTGCTCTTATAATTCTTTCTTCTCTGTATATCTACTATGTACACCTTAAACCAACACAACTATTTTGATTATAAGCCCTCATAGATTCCTAACTAGCTTATATCGATGAAGGATTTACTAGTCTGCATTTTTTAGGTACAATTTTCCTAATCATATTCCCACATCTCTGACTAACCATAAGTCAAATCAATACTTAAACTCAATCAATCCCTCAGATTCCATAGTCTTACAAGTCATAGGTCAAATCCTTTAGCAACATAATTAATGATTCTACCCCCTTCTAACCATAAGCAAACTATACATTTCTTACACGCATGTCTAACCATTTTACTCCTATCTGCTATGGAAAGTTTAAGGCTGGGAAAATGAATACTTAGGTCCAATACCCCCTATCATAATATAACCTTATTGGTGCATCTTCTAGTCCCGCTTTCTAGCAGGCCGTTCAAGGTTCGACTCAACCAATTTAGAGATGGTTGACTAGTCTATTTCAGACTTACCTACCCTAGATCACATTTATTTCTGATATCGTTAATTCAATACCAATCTTACTAGGACAGTTCATCAAGAAAATTTCTTTTTCTATTATATCATATTCCTGATTTCTATATCCTCCATGTGAGAATTCCTAAAAAATTTAGTACATTATAACTCCAAGGTTTATATCTAGTCATGATCATCGTGCTTCATCAATTTGTATCATGACGAGGTCCTTGGGATCTATTTGCTATTGTCATTCATGTTGTCAATCTAAAATCCAATGTGTCTTCCTTCAAGTTGAACACTCACTCATCTCATCCTTTATAATAAGGGAATCTTTCGCATTCTTAAAACTCGGCCTAGCTTAGACAATGATAGCATAGTTTAGTCTCATGACCCTTATGTCTCCAATTAGGGCTAAGCCTTGTACTATACTCTATTCCATATCCTATCCTAGAGGAGGGTATCTAAAGCCTACCCACCTTAGCTAATCACCTAGTCCTGTCAAGTATGGGTTCCTATATCCTCAAGTAAAACTTCCTAGCTTAATGTGATAATTTAAAAAATGTTGTCGAATCACCAATTTGCGACTCAACAAATCATTCGACCAGAAGTATTTTTTATAGAAACTAAACCCCGATAGAAATGCCATTCCTATCCTACCGGTCTATCTAGTAAAGACGTCTATCCAACCCCTTTATACCTTAAATAATTACCTATAAAATATTCTATCTGTCTTAGTCACAACCTATGATTATCTAATATCGAAATGATTGTCAAACACAAGTGTTTGTCCTTCCGAGAGAGGGAAAGACGAGAATTCATAAACAAAAATTCCAAAATGGTATGATTAAGCACAAATATGAAATTTCAAGGGCGATGGTAGAAGTCAAAGGAATTTTCCATAGCAGTAGTAGATTGAGATCCTAATATATTATCATAATGCAGGCTTGTTTGGTACTGTAACGTAACCAAAAAGATTTAATCTTGACCTGCATGGGCCATCATAAAAATATCTCATGCCCTAGTTCTAAAATATGTAAAAACTTGAGATGCGAGAATGCCAGCTAATAAGATCTAGGATAAGTTTCTAATTTAATGGACTTACCCCATATGTACTACACTATCAGGTTTACTAACATGACGAATTGACTATATCTTAATCCAGAATAATGTATCAAATGTTAAAAATAAACATAATATATTAAATTTGGCCACCCAGTAATATACATGTTCGAACAAGCTCGAGAAAGGAATAAGCTTGCAAATAAAAGGCTACATAGCAGCGTGAATCAAATAAAGATAAAATATATACATGGAAGAGTAAATGGATATACCAGAGGATGTATGTATATAGCTTAAATCTCAATGCAACATTCAGTACTTGACCAACTGCTCTGTACTAACTATTCAGCAAATACCTGGAAAGATCACCAGGTCCTCAAAGTGACGTAGCAAGATACATAAATAACATGCCATAATATGAACCGTGTAAATATAAATGAATGATGAAGATCACAACACGATCCAACATCCTGTCATCAAAGCAGTGCACCTCATCCATAACCCGTCAAGAACAAGGGATGGCACACCGATCCGCAATTAGATACTATCCTGCACGATGGTGGGTACTGTAACCACCATTTTTTTTAAAAATGAGAGTATTTTTTACTTTTGTGAATTTAATTATTTTAGATATCTTTTAATTAATTTAATTGTGTTAGTGATGTTATTTTGGTAAAACCATAGAACCACCTTGACTAGATGATTAGACATGACCATGGTAGACTAGATTGTGAGTTTTAACAAAACTTGAAACTCATTTTCATTTAGTTAAACAGTCTCTATTCTAATTAGATAGTCAATTGAACTTTTAGGCTAAAAATACTAAGTTAGAATGGACCCTTTTCATAGAACTTGTCATGACAACTTAGGAGGGCCTTCTAGACTTTCCACTAATGAACCAAACCCTAAACTAAACCTCAAATGGCAGCCCACCTTAATTAAATAGCCCCACTTCTTCATCTTCCTCCTCTTTCATTCAAAACCCTAACCTAAATTTGGAAGCTTTTACCCCAAAATTTTCCAACACCTTTTTCTCATCCAAATTTCGCTAATTTAGATTCATTCTCTTCCCCTTGGAGAGGAGAAGCCTCTATTGGCTAGCTTGGAAGCATTTGGAGCAATTTGGCCCTTGGAGCTTGGAGGAGATCTAGATCTAAGGATTTATACATTGGGAATCCATCTTCCAATTGGTAAGAGCCCTCTAAACCTCTAGTTTTCCTTTCATTAGTGTAGATGCATTCATTTAGTACCCTCCTTTATATTAGGTATGTGTTGGGTCAAGTTTGGATCCATTTGGAGTGCGTATCACGAGAGTAACGGATATGCACACTAAGTGTTTGACGAAATGACTCTTAGAGCATTTAATGCTTAGATTTTAGTTTGAACCATGGTTCTTTTGTGGCAATGACCTGAGTTATCAATTTTAGGTGTTATCTTGTGATATTGGATTAGTTTGGATAGGATAAATGGATTGGGGGCTTTGGTATGAAATGCACTATTCACTGTTACATTAATATTCTGTCCATAGCATGCTGTCCTGCATTCATTATTGATCTGTCCATATTGCTACGTGCATTCCTTCATATTTAGAGTTCAGTCCACTTGATGTATGATATGTCCCTGTCCTACAACCTGAGATTAGCCCCATAGGAGTCGGGACATGGGAATTAAACCCTTTTTGTTCAGTTCAGGTTTAAACTCATTCCCCTTATGAAGTCGAGCCCCCATTTTGTTTTATTCTTGTTCTCATATGCATATCAATCAACTACCTATGTATCAGTTTTCACTGCTTACTTTTAACATTGTCACGACCCGCACCCGCTATTTCGGATATGAGACGCGTCAAAGCCAGCCTACGCCGCAGTGTCGGCGGTAGAATACTGTATAGCCACAATGCTCAAAATCATAAATAATGCTCATTCACAAAATTAATTTAAGTTACAATATTCACAAGTTTTACATTTGCAGAAAAATATAAACTCTTACAAATATTGAAATGATTACAACTCATCTATCTAGCTAATCTCTAGGTTTCCGTCTGCAAGTACACCCGTAACTCCCAATGCTAAGTGAAGCCACAGCTAACCTGAAAAATATTGGTTTCCTGTCAGGAATGGAACGAGTACAATTCACTGAATGAAGTTTCAATATAGGAAAATGACTATACAACAGAGGTTAGCCTTTAAAAATATGATTTAAAAAATAAACACAGAAAGACAAACAAAATAAAACAAAGGAAAATAGTAAATAAAGACAAAGACAATACTCACCGACTGACTGAAGTACCTTTGATATGTGATCGGTCTCGAAACAATTACACGACACGGTCTACGATATCTACACTATATAATATACACTGTCTACAGTATATAAAGCAATAATGAAATACTGTCTATACTGTATAAAGCAATAATGAAACACTATCTATACTGTATAAAGCAATAATAAATCACGGTCTACACGGTATACACTGTATAAGGTCAGATCACACATCCTTGGTACTTCACCTCCCCGACACGACAAAATATAACAAACATAAAAGACGAAAACCATATATCCATTGACTAACAATGAGGTATAGTAAAGCTAAATATCGAAAACAAACAATAAACTGTACTCGTCTGTGGTCCTTGCTGGTAAAACCGATAATCCAAACCACTCAGTGTGCCACAATAGTCAAACTCGTACAACAGTCTCCAGATGCTGAAATAGATATTACCAACATTCTCAGAATAGTCAAATTAGCTAGAATTGTCTGTCCTTAAGTCCAATTATGGACACAGGGGCAAAACAATAATTTTGGGTCAAAACGGTGTCCGTCTTTGGACCCGCTTTGTACCAAAAAGTGTGCCAGAGTCAATGGTCTCTAAAGTCATCAAACTACATGTCTACGAATTCGTTTTGATGATACAAACCCAACGGTATGTCCAATTTTGGATTCCGGTAGGCTGTGCACGAAATCGCCCGTTGAGTCGGATCTTAGGGCCCGCAAAACGGCAATCCGGTCAACTGTCTCAAAATTAGACCAAACTTGGCATACAGGACCAAGAAAATGATACGGTCTTGTTGGCGCAAGTTTCGTCTTGATCTGATGAACGTGCACAAAGTAATTAGGAAATTTACAAAGAGGTCGATACGGGAATTTCGATGGATACGCATCAAATTCGTCGCGCACACGCAACCAATTTGAATTCCGTCAAAGTCCACACGTCCGTGAAGCTATTACGCACCTTTCGATCCTTTCGGTTTGCGACCACATCATCCGGATTGGCGGAACGCACGTCGTATCGAAGAGTTTTTTTAATATTTTTAATATTTGAAAACAGTTTTTTGCCAATCTTTGGAATCCGATTTCTCGGTATGTAGTCGATAAAATCAAATTTCTTAAATTGGGTTGCATAGCCCTATAGGTTGTCTTACACTATCTTTAATTGGTTCTCGAAATATCCTAATGGTTTGTCCAAAATCTACCTTCCAAAATAGGGTCCAGGATTCGAAATTATGTCCTGTTTCGACAGTGTCTTTCGACATCTTTGGGTCGATTTTTCTCTAGTTCTGGGCCATCTGTTTCCGATCTAATCTATAGGATTGATAGTCGTATAGGTTGTTAAGACATAGAATCAATTGATTCGAGATTTAATGGCATGATGAGGGAGAAACTTACTCACGAAATGGGGCTCTCAACAGCTATTTGCTGCTGCTGTTGTCTGCTTGCAGGTGTGCGCGGCCGGCCGTCAGCATTCCTCCGGCGAGGCGCCGCCGCCGGGGAGGTCGCCCGGTGTTGGCGAAGGTCCTGTGATGGTGGCGGCTCAGAGGGGGTAGGGTTTCATTTCTTTTCTCTCGAGCATATCTATATAAGCATACGCGAGCCCCCCCCCCCCCCCCCCCACGGGTTCGGGTTTGGGGCTTAGGAGCGGTTTGCTGCTGCTTTTGTTTTCTTTTGTTTTCATTTCTTTTTTTCTTTTTTCTATATATATATATATATATTTTCTATATATATATATATATATATATATATTCATATATACACTAATATAATATTCTCCATAAAAATCTAAATAACCTCAATAATATTGATAATAAAAATAATATTAATAATAATAATAACGGAATTCAATAAATAAATAATGGTGTATATACCATTATGTACAGTCTAATAATTCTAAAGTATACCAGGACCTATTTTATAAAAATATCATTGAATATGTACAAAATATGATATTTATAATATTTAATTAATAAATACATAGAAATTTATTAGATCATCATACCAAAATACGTCAACACGAATGTCATTGGACGCTTCGCATGACTACATGGTTTTGGACTTGGATCGGGTCACGTCCGGACCAGTTTGGTACAACCGGTTCACTTAAACGTCAAATAATATTAATGATGAATAATTAAACTATTTATAATGGTTATGTCATAACTTGGCCTGGTTTTCCTAGTTAGGACATCACTATGGCTCGGCCTTCCCTAGAAGGGCTAATACACTAGTCAAAGCACGCCATTGCACTATCCGTGCCATGATTTCTAGTCACCATGTACTCAAATTCCTAACCATGACTAAAATCATCTACCGTTATAATTAACTAATTAATTATTTATAAAAATCTAAAAATTACCATTTAAATAAAATAAATAATAATAAAATATTTTAAATTTTTTTGGAAAAGGGAGCTACAAATCTACCTACCTTAAAATAATTTCGTCCTCGAAATTCTAATTCATAACTATTCCTCAGAATTCAAAGTCTACTATTTCCTCAATTTAATTCCTCAAAATATTTTATAACCTTCTTTAGCCATTTTATAACTTCGAATACTTGAGGACTTCTACCCACCTTTGGTCACACTACTCCCTCAAAGATATGTCCTTAAAACTTTATAACCTTCCTTCTAATTGCTAAAATTGCTACCAATAGATATCTACTGTATATGGCATCTATAATCCTCTCCTATCTATCAAACAATCCAAAATTTAACAAGCAACAAATTTACACAAGTAGCTAAGAAATATTGATAAATTCTAATAAGCATGACCATTCGTCGCTCTGAAATAGGAAGGATAGGAAGATAAGAAAGAATAATCAAGAGCAAATATGAAGTTTCAAAGCGGTAGAGAGTTTCCAATGATGCAGATAGAAAGAAAGTTTATGAACCATTGACTTATTTGCTAGATTGGGCTACTCTAGTCCAGTCACTTGCTAAATCGAAGAACCCTTGTGTGGACACACACAAAAAAGAAGAAGAAAATGCTGTCTTTTCTTTTTATTGGCGCAAGACACCATAAATCTAGTATGCCTGAGAGATCCTGCGCTGAGGATCCCCGAGTTCAAAAAGAAGAATTCTGGGGAATGGGACGATGGAGATCGAGTGGCAGTTGCTCCTTTACTCCGTTGACACTCTGATTACAAAAGTGGGAGAAAACCTAAGAAAATTGCTAACTCTCGGCTCACTGGCAAGAAGTACAGCAATTTGGCTCTTGAAAATGCTCTCCGTTCTGCCTGTTGAAGCGGAAAGAAGCCCCCCTTTTATAGTCATTCTTGGGCTGGAACGATGTTATGCGTCCACATGAAGAGACACGCTGGTTCTTACGTGGGGGCATGGTCCTGCTTTGGGTGCATAGGTGTAGGCGCATACAGGCTGCGAGATCGTGGGTTGGTCGTGGTGTTGACGTGGCCGCATGCTTCGGTGTACGACTGCTCGTGGAGACTGACGTGGCCATGTGCTTCGGTATATGTTTTGATCTTGGCTTTGACTGAGTCAGGCTTGGGCGCATAGCCATGTCTCAGGCTATGTGCCCTCCTTTCGGGGGAGCTAGTCTTGGGCGCATGGAGTTATGCTTGGACTGGACGCATGGAGCTTCATTTAGTGGGCGCATGGAGTCGAACTGACTGGGCGCATGGAGCTGCTTTGACTTGGGCGCATGGGGTTTGTTTGCTGAAAATTTTCATACTTCTACAGGACCCCCTTCAAAGTTTTCGACACTTGAGCAAGTTTGAAATACTTTGAAAGAAGCATAGATCGTCTTCTCGCGAGGCAATGGGCACATAGTACGGCTCTTCCCCTGGGCACATAGTATTTTGGCCAGCCTGTCAGGGAGATACGACTGTTGAGATTTGCCTCAAAATTCGAACTGACGGATTCTTTGAAACAGAATTTAAAGCGGTCCATCCTTTATACGCCGTCCACGTCAGCAAGAGACAGTTGCATAGTATGCACAGAGCTGGTCCTTCATGTGGGCACATACACCATAGTGGGCGCATAGGGTATGTGGGCGCATAGGAAGTGACCCGTGCCTATAAATAGACCCTGGAGGAGAGAGAAAGTTCATTATTCCTTTTCACTTTGAATTTTTTCAGAAAAATCTTCGTCTTCTTCCTTTGAGAATCATGTCTCTCAAGGTCGCCAAGAGATCTACGAAGGGCAAGCGGGCTGCGTCGAGTAGCTCTTCTCCTGCGGTGGAGTCTTCAGCAGTCCAGGACCCAATTTCGGGTGAGGGCTTGCTTCAAAAAACGAAGTCTCGAGCGTTAATTTGCGATGCTAGAACTTTTCTTCTATTGGGGTGCTTGCGCCTAGGGCTACATACTTCTGTGAGCATTGCTATGCGTCCACAGAAGTCATACGCCAACACTGTGGTGTGCTATGCGCCCATGTGCTGCCATGTTTTGTGCCTTTTAAACAGTGGTATGTTATAAGCCTACGTACTGTTAGTGTATTATGCGCCCGTACGTCTTGTTTTGGGCGCATATCCCTTTGAGCGCATAGGAGCCTTCAGGATAGCTTTTTCTGCAGTTTTCTAAGTCTGACTATCTTTCTGCCTGTTTTGTAGGGATCTGGCCAGCAAAATTTCTCTAGGATCGGTATCGACGATTCTGGGCATGGTGAAGATGCAACACTTGATGTATACATCAGGGAGCTCCAGACTCTTCATATTTTGGACGGGTTCTGGCTAGCAAATTTCTCCAGGACCAACATCGGTAATTCTGGGCATGGTGAAGATGCAACATTTGACGCACACATTAGAGAGCTCAGGACTCTTCGTGTTTTGGAAGGGTCTTCCTTAGATGGTAGGAAAAGCCTTTATACATCGAAGGGTCGTACGGTAGTTCGGCGTCATCGTGAACGTTCTGCTTTTACGGTCCTTCAAGTTGGTAAGAGCAATACTAGGGATGTTGTTTTGAAGGTATGGTCCCTTGAAGAAGTGGGCCTACGACGTTCGCCATATAGGGGAGAGGAGAACATCATCTGTAGATGTTTTAGCATGCTATATTTTCCCTCCTCCGTGTAGCTTCTTGAAGGTTCAACAGCCTTGTTTGCTTGCTCAGCAGTAAAACATGACCTCCTTTGCGGGCCACAAGACCACTTTTCGACAGAAATATGGTGCTGCCAGGCTGATCAAACTATGTGTTGCTGACGAGTAGCAGATTTTCCTTTCTTTTGGGCATCAAATGTAATCTCCTGCTTTTTGCCTGAGCGAAAGAGATAAAGAACTTTTTGTTTTGCTCATGAGATGTAGTCTTGTGAATGTAACTGATTTTGAATAAACAGAATACATTCGCTCCACTCTTTGCTTGTGATGTCTGTGGTGCTGGTATTAGAGAGCCAATAATACAACATTTGTGTAAAGGGTATCCCGTTGGGGGAGCTCCCTCCCTCCTTTTTGTTTGCTTGAATCCATCGCCCTTCTGTACGCTGGCGGTGCAGGTAATAGATTTGAAACGAAAATCCAACGGAGGTAATATGGATGTGATAGGTTTTATGGTTTTAATACCACGTCTTTTATCCCGGATTGGGTATAAGTATCGAGTCAGAAGATTACCGGTATCAGAGGTAATATAGACATGACACGTGATAATCAAGAGTGGTTTTGTGAAATATCGATGCTAGAGGTAATGTGGACGTAGCGAGGATATTTCTGGTGGGTATTCCGCTGGGGAATTTTGTGTGGACCTATTATCCATTTTATATTCGAATGATTCGAATATAGATAATAAGTTGAATGAAGCTGCTGGTAGAGGTAATATGGACGTAATAGCAGAGGATGTTCTATATCTGACCAGTGGTAATATGGACGTGGAAAGATATATAGCATTAGGGAGGAGTAGATAGTTCAGAGGTAGTTGTGGACATGACTATCTTTGATGAATGCTTTGCTCAGAGGTTAGATGGACGTGGCAAAACATCTGATCATTCCGCTGGGGAAATAATTATCGAAAAACAATTCAGAGGTAATAGGGACGTGATTTGTTTTCGTCAAACCGAGTTTGGACGGAGTCAAAAAATAGAAATGATTCCACTGGAGAAATATTTAGAGGACCTATTATCCAGGGCATATTCAAGACTCTTGAAATACGGATAATAGTTAGATAGATTATTTTTTTTGAATCATATAAACATCGTACTGTACATTTACATGACTGAACGTATGTGAACATTATGTAAAAGAGGTTACACATAGTATCTCTTCAGGAACTTGCCGTTGATAGGCATCATGAGCAAGTCACCGTCAGGCTTGGTCAGCCGGTACACACCGTTAGAATACACCGATTCTATGACGAAGGGACCTTCCCATTTAGGCTAGAATTTCCCTTTTGTTTTGTGTGTCATAACCATCGGTCTTCTTACTGCTAGGACCAGATCGCCGACTTGGAAGATCCTTTCATTCACCATTTTGTTGAAAGCTCTGGAAAGGCGTGCTTGGTATAGCTCAATACGCTGTTGAGCTAATAAGCATTTTTGGTCTAGCGCTTCGAGCTCTTGGAGTTGCAGACGGTAGCTTTCTTCAGTAGTCAGCTCGCTGGCTAGGGCTACCCGGATAAAAGGAATCTGGATTTCTAGGGGAAGAACTGCTTCGCTCCCATAAACCAGAGAGAATGGCATACTGCCTGTTAGAGTCCGGACCGTTGTGCGATAGGCCCATAGACGTTTACCGAGCTTCTCGTTCCAATCGTGCTTGTTTGAAGACATGAACTTCTTGAGAAGTTTTATAATGGTTTTGTTGAAGACTTCTTCTAGCCCGTTAGCTGCTGGATTGTAGGCAGTAGAGGCTATGTTCTGGATTCGATTCTTATCGCAGAACCGATAGAACGCATGTCTTGCAAACTGTGGACCATTATTATGGATGATCCTGCGAGGTAGGCCGAAGCGGTAAATGACATGATGTTTGATGAAACTGATCACATTTGATATCTTCACTTCAGTGAGCGGTATAGCTTCCGTCCATTTGGAGAAGTAATCAGTTATAGCTAGGATGAACTGATGTCCTTTGGAGGATGGCGGGCTGATTGGTCCTATCACGTCCATACCTCAGGCTTCAAATGGCCAAGATGCTGCCGTCGGGTATAGAAACTCCGAAGGTTGGTGAATGAAATCAGCATAGAACTGGCAAGCTCTACACTTTTTTGCATATTCAACAGCATCCGCTATCATTGTGGACCAGTAATAACCCATTCGTTTGAGGCGATCTTGTAATTTGGGGCCTGGTTGATGTGCACCACAAACTCCATCGTGAGCCTCCCGGAGTGCATGCTTGGCTTCTGTATCTGATAAGCATCGTAACAGTAGCCCGTCATAAGAGCGTCGGTACAACATCTTGGTAGCTGTGTCGTAATAGAATCTGAGGGATCGCCTTTGGATGGATATTGCTTCCTTCGGGTCCTTGGGAAGGATTCCATAGACAGCGTAGTCTATGAAGGAAAATCTCCAGTCTTTAGCATCGACGTTTGTTTTTGCTGTGTAACTGTAATGAATATGCAAGGCATCTTTCACACATAATAATTCTCGACTAGACACTGTGATCGACTGCTGAGTATTGGTAGGAACGGTCAAGGAAGCAGCAAGACCGGCTAGAGCATCTGCTTCTATATTCTGTAGTCGAGGCACGTGCTCGATGAAAAATCCAGCAAAAGTAAACGCCAGCTCGATTGTTGCTCGGTGGTAGGGGATGATATCTTCGTGGCGAACTTCGTAATCCCTTCGGACCTGACTAACTATTAGCTTGGAATCGCCGTAAGCCTCTAGATAGTCAACTTCTATTTGCTTTGCCAGTTGTAGGCCGATTATTAGGGCATTATATTCGGCTACATTGTTGGTGCATGGTTACATGAGAGAATATGCACGATATATGACCAAATGATCATGTGACACAAGCACAACGCCTACTCCAGCCATGATGTTCCCTTTGGGCCCTGTTCTCGATGTACCGTTGAAAAACATTCACCAAATGGGGATTTTTTCAGTTGCAGTGTTAGACTCCACCACTTCATCGGAGATTTCGTCGTAGAGTTTGGACGACTCCGGCACCGGATGAGCTGCTATAAAATCAGCTAATGCTTGACCTTTTACTGCTTTTTGAGGAACAAAGATCATATCGTACGGAGTCAACAACATTGCCAATGTAGCTAAACGGGAATTGAGAGAGCCCGATTTAGTCATGAGTATTCTGAGAGGGTTAACTTTGGATATAATGTGGATAGTCAGCCCAGACACATAGTGGCGTGTCTTCTGGATGGCAAATACTAGTACAAGGCATTCCTTCTCCACCGGTGTGTATTTTTGTTCGGCAGCCACCATTGTGCAGCTGAGGTAGTAGATTGCCTGTTCATGGCTACCTTCGTTCTTCTGAGCTAAGAGGGCGCCAAAAGAATGATCTATGGCACGGACATATAGTAAGAAGGGCTTTCCCATTATTGGGGCTACCAGTACTGGAGGGCTTGTAAGATATGCTTTGATGTCATCGAATGCCCGTTGACATTATTCAGTCCAGACGAAAGGTACGCCTTTCTTCATGAGCTGAGTGAATGGTTGACACCTTCCAGAGAGGTTTGAAATGAATCGTCTGATGTAAGCTAGCCTTCCTTGTAGTTCGCGTAGCTCTTTGAGGTTTCTTGGAGGATGCATGTCGAGAATAGCCTTCACTTTCTCCGAGTCCAGATGTATATCCTTTGAAGTGATGACGAAACCAAGGAACTTGCCGCTGGAGACTCCCAGAAAAGACTTGGTTGGATTCATCTTGAGTTGGTGTGCATACATTAGTTCGAACACCATTCTTAAGTCTTGGAGGTGGTTGCCGTTGAGACGACTTTTGACTGTAATATCGTTTACGTAGCACTCCACGGTTTTGTGCAAATGATCGCAAAAAATTGTGTTCATGGCTCGCTGGTATGTTGCCCCTGCATTCTTCAATCCGAAGGGTATCACCGTATAGCAGTATACCCCCAACGGTGTTCGAAAAGATGTGTGCTTTTCGTTGTCGGGAAACATCTTGATCTGGTTGTATCCTGAGAACCCATCCATAAAGGACATCCGTTCGAAGCCGCAAGTGTTGTCGATCATTACGTCGGTGATCGGTAGAGGGAACTCGTCTTTCGGACATGCAGAGTTCAAATCACGGTAGTCGATACAGACTCGAACTTTACCGTTCTTTTTCATGACTGAAACGATATTGGCAACCCAGTCGGGATGTTGTTCCTCGCGAATGAATCTACTGGCGATAAGCTTTTTGACTTCATTCTCGATGGCTTCCATAACGTCTGGTCGAAATCGCCGTTGTTGCTGTTTTACTGGCTTAGCTTTAGACAAAATGTTCAGGCGGTGCACGGCGACTTTAGGGTCCAAGCCTGGCATGTCTTGATAGCTTCATGCGAAGACGTCGATGTATTCTCTTATAAGCAGTATAAGAGACTGGCGTTCATCATCAGATAAGCTTTTGCTGATGAAGATTTGTTTGAAGGATGCTTCATCTCCTAGATTGACTTGGATAACTTCGTCTTCGGTAGGTGGTTCACGTTGTTCAAAGCGCAGCTCCCACTTGGTGTCCATCTTTTGAGCCTATTGCTCGAGTTCGATTGATTGGACATCGTCTGTAACTTGGTCGGCGGAAACCATGTGGACGGACAAAGTTGCTTTGAATATGTCGTCGATGCTAGAGTCTGAGTCCAAGAGAAAGGAATCAGAAGAATGAGAACAACGATCTACTTCATCATCTGATCTTTCGGGAGTTGTTGGAGGAGAGACATAGCCCAAACCAACACCGTTTCGTTGGTAGTAGTTCTCGGATTTGCCGGGAGGCGCAAAGTGTCGAATTGGAAACCGTCGTCCCCGGCCGTAATTTAGCCCTTCGTCGCTTTTGATGTCATATCCCATATTCTGGATGATATTTTTGGCCTGCCAACTATACCGAAAAAGTTGCATTTTCCCAGAGTCATATTCAGCTTCTGTGTTGTGCTTGGGAGAAGTAGAGTCTGGAACGAACTTTCTCTCGCCAATTATACGACCGAAGATGATTAGCTTTTCATCTGTCTTTCTGGCTGGAATGATGAAGTAGTGGATATCTTCTGGGTAGACTTTTTCCCGTAGGTGAGGCATCGTGGCCGGCATGCAGAGGTGTGGTCCTATGCCGTTCTCTAGGGCGTATATCGTATCTATGTAATGGTTTACAGATTGATAGACATCGGAGTAATTCAAAGATAAACCTTTAATAAGGAAATACGCAAGTTCTTCTTCAGGGATAACATCATCCGCTGAAGGTACATTATTCTGAGTATTGATATACTCGATGAGAGGGTCATCTTCTGGAAGAGGAGCCACAGTCTTGGCCGAGTTCACCACATAGGGTAATTCTTCAGGATTGGGAGGATGGACATCAGTAGGTTCCCCCTTGGGTGTTTTGTTAAGAGTGATGGTCAATGGTTTGACTTTGTCGGGTTTCTTCTTCTTTACCCAGATTGTGAGAGGCTTCGGGGTACTTTTTGGAGTAGTACGTCCTTTGACTCGGACAATCAGGGGACCACCGTTGGAGGATGGAGGTGCTTCAGCTTTATTGTCAGCTTCATTGCCATCATCCTTGGGGGGGTGAGATTGGTAAAGTATCGAATCTCCATAGTAAGCTTCGATGCCCTTGAAATGATTAACGTCAGCAAATTCTGTCTTCACGACACCGTCGCTGTTGACGTACTTGAAGCACTGGTGAAGTATGGAAGGGACAATCATGTTCTCATGTATCATGGACGTCCCAGCAAGATATTGTAGGATACATTGGCATCGATCATATAGCAGGAGACCTCCGTTCGGAGATCATCGATCTAGCATTTGAGACAGATCTTGCCCAGCGGATGGCTTCGACCAGCATTGAAAGCCATGATAGTTGTGTTGGTTGCGGATAGCTTGTGCAGAGGAATTCCCAGGATTTGAAACAAGCTTCCAGGAATGATGCTGAGGAAGGATCCTGGATCGATGTGCATACGGTCCACCTTGATCGCCCCGATATACCCTGTATAGTACATGGGTCTATCATGACGATTATTTTTGAGTAGCAAGTCCTCCTGTGAGAAGGTGATGTTGGGCACCACTTCCATAGTACTGTGACAGTGGGGGCAAGAGAGGGGATCTTCAGCGGGAGCTTTGACCTCAGCGAGGTAAGAGTCGGCATGTAGCAATGCCTCACTTAAGGCCTTCTGTGTTTCTTTGGAGAGTCGCAATAGATCGAACAGAGACAACCTGGCGGGTGTATTGGCTAGCTGAGCCAGTATGTCAAAGTTGTAGGGTCGATCCATGCCTTCTGGAGTTGGCGCCTTTAGAGACTTGTCAAACCGTATCTCCTTCTGCTTGGATGTGGTTTGAGGCTTGGACGGGCCGGCTTTTGAGCTTGTAGGGCAGCAGGAGCTTGAGAAGGTAGTGCTTCTTCTTGTGCAGGATCATACGTCCAGAGATAAGTCTTCTCCGATCGCGTCTCGTCAGATAGAACCTCGTAGATGGGGGAGGATACCATGTGGCATGGCTTAAACTTCTTGCCCGTTCTTGCTTTGGGAGGTGCTACCCCCTGCGTCACTTCTTGGACAAGGTCCGGATGGACCCACATGATCTCACCACGTCCAGTTGTGAGTGGGACCAAGGTTGAGTTGCGAGCTGGTGGTAGGTTGACGACTTCCATCGTTTCCTTGGGGATCGGAACCACGCCGTCTGGGACTTCTATAGGAGGAAAGTCGCCAAACTAAAGAGAGATCATGTTAGCAGATACGACATTATCTTCAGCTTCGAGATTGATCACTTGACTGTCGATAAGCTGTTGTATCTTCTTCTTCAGGACAATGCAGTCCTTGGTGGAGTGATGCCGTACTGATGGTAAAGATAGTACTTGGGATCATTGAGTTGGCTCGCCTCTGCAGGACGTCGTGGTGGGGGAAATGTCAGCTTATTACCCTTCGTCAATGTGTGAAAGATGGTGATGACATCGTCTTCATCGAAGGAGAAGGTCTCCTTAGGCTTGTCAGAGGCGCCTTGAGAATTGGAAGCTCCTTTGGATGTGTCGACCTTCAGGATTTCTTTCCCTTTACCCCCACGAACATGGATAGTCTGAGGATGCTTGGCTTTGTCCTCAGATTTGGGTGTCTTCAGCCCCATTAGTTCCAAGTTAGGAACATCATTTTCAGCAGCATCTGTGGCCCCAATAAAAGTGGGCCATGTATCATATTTATGTATACCTAGACAAAACTTTACTGTAGGAAGGAAGTTATGTCGACAAGTATCCATAAGTTCTGAGTCTGGTATGCCGAAGGACATCTTCAGTGCTAGTCGTCTGAAGCGTTCGATGAAGGCAATGACAGATTCAGTCTTCCTTTGTTGGGTCTCGATAAGAGTGGACATACTAACATGCATGCCACTCTTGTAAAACCTGTTGAGGAACAACCTTTTGAAGTCTTTGAACGAATTGATACACCCGTCAGGTAGACTGCAGAACCATTCGAAGGCTACCCCCTGCAAGGTGCTAATAAACAACTTTGACAGGAATGGATCGTCTCTGGGCAAGTGCAGAGTTTACGTGTTGAAGTATGTCATGTGCTGACGAGGAGAAGTCAAGCCGTTGAATGAGTTCAGCGTCAGCGGCTTGTAGTTAGGAGGGCAGGTAGCGTTCTCCCACTCAGGGGGATACGGTTGAGGTATCCCCATCTTCTGCATCTCGTCTTTGTGTGAGATGGTATCGAGGCGAGCAACAAGGGAATCAATTGTATCCTGTTGATTGAGCAGGTGTTGGGAAACAGCCGCTGAGCGGTTGTCAGGTGTTGTCGACGAAGGACTACCCCCAGTATTTATAAGATTTGGAGGAGGTGCAACAGAAAGGTACTCCTTTTATAGGGCAGGAGGGTTGTTGCTGTGAGCCAGACTAGCGTAGGCTGAGGCATTTTGCTGAGGTGGAGGAACAGCTCCAGCAGTTTGGACTGTCATGATACTGGTAAGCATATCAGTGATCTTGGCGAATACTGTTTCGAGACCCTCTAGCCATTTACTAGTCTGATCACTGGCTTCTTCAGGTCTTTCTCCGTCCGTCATGTACATAGATAGCATGTGAGGATGAACAGAGAAAGCAGTGCAACTGGTGCTGATACTATCTGTCTCCGAGTGGATAAGTCCTTCATCTTCAGGTAAATGAGGTAGATAGTCGCCATCGGATTCGGAGGAATCATCGTCCTTTGGAAGGCTACCCCCAGTGTGGGGGGGTCATCTGCTTCAGATTCTGAGGGAATGCTACCCCCGGCTTGGGAATCTTCGTCGTCTATACGAAATTTTGCCTTTGATCAAGTGCCCATATAGACTCCTTCAGATGTGACAGCCCATTGGCTATCTGTTGGTAGACTTCGTCTTCTCCTTCTCGTGAAACTGAGAGAGAAGGTTGGGTTGGTAGTCCACCATCTTTGATTGGGGCTTCCGTAAGGGGGACCCATGAAGCCATGTTAGATGAGACACATAGTGGCTTCTCGTCGTCAGAGAAGTGTAACCATCGAAATACGGACTTTCTCTGAGGCACTCTTATTACTTTGGAGCAACAACAGTTGATAAAAATATTAGTGCACGGAAGTGCACTATGAATTGTTATGTTCTCCCTCGCTTTACGCTTATGATTTATCATGTCGCACAAGTCAGCGGAAGGAAGTTTTGTCTTACAACCCATGTTGCATGCATCGCTGAGCTTTACATGCGGGTTCGTAAGGAGAGTAGGCGCATCCAGACTTAGTTCATGTGCAGGGGCAACCCCCATATCTAAGTTCTGTGATGTCCTTGAAGACAGCCCCGTGCTATATGCGTTGGGAACTGTCTTTTTGCTGTGGGCGCATAGGCCCCGGAGACTAGGCTTGGGCGCATGCTTCTTGACAACATGTTTGAGTCACCTTGATGTGGGCGCATAGTATGGATCCAGAGAGCCCGGACGCATAGCCTTGGGCGTATGACTCTGAGAGCCCAACCCGTTGAAGACAGAAGTGTTCTGGTTGGGGCTATGCGCCCAAACACTCCCTGTCAGAGCAGTACTATTTTCTCCCAGTTTTGTATCCTTCGTTCGTGGGCCTCGCCGGGTCTGGCCAGAGTGCCGCATACCCCGATCCTTTGCATCATTGTATTTTCCTCTGCCAAGTCTCGAGTGTTGAACACTCTGTTGTTGGTTGTGGAGGAAAGAAGTGACTGGGCTAGCAGAGCCCGGAACGGTGTGAGCCTTCTCCATTTGGGGGACTTCTGTGGCAGAGTCCTGCGCCCATGTGACAGAGTCCTCCAGTTGCATATCCGCTATGACACTAGCAGGATATGCGCAGCGAGCCTTCGGACGCCAAGTCTTGCGAGACTTGTTTGGCTTCACTGATTTTGAGGGAGTAGAGCCGTCCCTCGAGAGCATCTCTTCGAACGCCTGCTGATCGAATTTTACGATCAGCATCTTCTGAGTACTCCCCACTTTGTCGGTATCGGATTGCGTCACCACCTTCTCGTCAGAGAAAAAGGTAGTCCCCAGCAGAGTCGCCATTTTTGTGGACACACACAAAAAAAGAAGAATAAAATGCTGTCTTTTATTTTTATTGGCACAAGGCACCACAAATCGAGTACTCCTGAGAGATCCTGCGCTGAGGATCTCCGAGTACAAAAAGAAGAATTCTGGTGAATGGGACGATGGAGATCGAGCGGCAGTTGCTCCTTTACTCCGTTGACCCTCATATTACAAAAGTGGGAGGAAACCTAAGAAAATTGCTAACTCTTGGCTCACTGGCAAGAAGTGCAGCAATTTGGCTCTTGAAAAATGCTCTTCGTTTTGTCTGTTGAAGAGGGAAGAAGCACCCCTTTTATAGTCGTTCTTGGGCTGGAACGTTGTTATACACCCACATAAAGAGACACGCTGGTTCTTACGTGGGCGCATGGTCCTACTTTGGGCGCATAGGTGTAGGCGCATACCGGCTGCGAGATCGTGGGTTGGTCATGGTGTTGACGTGGCCGCATACTTCGGTGGACGACTGCTCGTGGACACTGACGTCGCCATATGCTTCGGTGCACGTTTTGATCGTGGCTTTGACTGAGTCAGGCTTGGGCGCATAGCCATGTCTCAGGCTATGCGCCCTCCTTTCGGGGGAGCTAGTCTTGGGTGCATGAGTTATACTTGGACTGGGCGCATGGAGCTTCATTTAGTGGCGCATGGAGTCGAACTGACTGGGCGCATGGAGCTGCTCTGACTTGGGCGCATGGGGCTATATTTGCTAAAATTTTTAATGCTTCTACACCTTGTTTCTTAGAGGGGCTTGCAATCCCTGCAATACAGAAATTCCGTTCTCAAATTAATCTAAACGAGGTTCTATAATAGAACGGAATTTGAGAAATCAAGATTGTGATCTTTTCCGTGGTTATTTAAACACACAAGTAAGGGATATAAATGCAGTACGAGATCGTATCGCGACTTCTTGGTAGATGGACTAAGGGTTACGAATGACTTCACATTCTAAGAGGTGGAGACTATATAATAGGTATAGGGACCTACTTCAAATATTTCGGTTTTATAGTCCAAAAATGGTGGTATACATGGATGGATTTTACTAGGTCTTAATGGGTTTCCTGATTGGACATCACTCGTTGGTTGGATGAACCTTGGATTTTAATCTATATTGACTGAACAAGATATCAATGATAAAACTATTTCTACTAGATTAGGGTAACCTAGAATAGGTTTTCACCCAAGTGGTTGAGCTAGATGGGCAGTCGGATTGGTTAAATAGGTTCTGTAAGCGTTGAAGGTGCGCCTTCCGTGATTTTTGTGTTTAAATAGCACGAGTAGACACAATTGAGTGGTACACTAGTGACATGTACGCAGTGGGCTTTGAGTAGATCACAACCATATATTGGGTCGAAAGGTTCGAGTCGAGGTTGAGTCTCTAATTGTAGTCGAAAATTATACTAGTATTATGGTAAGGGTTATAGCTAGTCCCTTTGACCTGAAAGTCGTACCATAAAAATAGAGTACAAAGGGACGTGTTTGTGTGGGACATGATATGCCTAGATGAAGGTAGACTCGTCTAGATCTTGCATATGAAATTTGTTGGAAGGTAACCGCTGGTCTCGCGCTCCGATTATTAATGACACGGCCGGGGACACAAAAAGATCTAAATGGAAAGTGGGAGTCCATGAGGCACTAATTATCATCATAATGGAAATTATTCTAATCAATCGTTAATCCTCGTATATCCCAAAATTTTAGAAGGCTTACAGTCTACTCCCCTTGGAAGCTAGGACAGGGTTTTAGGAATGATGAGGTTAGAAGAAATCCAAAGTCCGGATATTATACCTCGACTCTTGTTAATAAAGAATAAGGCACTGCGTAACGGGATACGGTAGATATAAGTCAAGTCAAGGATCGTTCCTCAATAAATGGAAAACGAGTGTGTACCATGACACATGGTCGATAAAATAGAATGATCTACTCGTCCACAGTATACAAGAGTTATCGACTGGGTAACCAACTCTAAGGCATATCATATGAAAAGATTTCTAACAACTGAGTCGTGAATCTCTATTGGTGTCAAGCCTGCCAGACTATTGTCACAAGAGTTGTAGTGATCATGTATTGCTGTTGACAACTGGTAGATCATAATATGACATCGTATTTAAGCTACGGTATTGGCTAAGCTAGTGACTGTGGTGTTCCAATACTAGTTAGGTCTTAATAATAAAATTTACATAACTAGGATAATATTTGTTGGAAACCAATCTCGGGATGGGTGTCTACCATAGTCGTGGTAAAAGATTGCCCTTACCCTTGTATATTCATCTCATGTCTAAACTGTGGGCTTTGGTCGAAGAAATGTTGAGTTAAGGCTTAAAGGTTGCTGGTTAAAGCAAGCTTCAAGCAAATAATTAGCGACTCACAACATTTGATTTCTTGAGAATAGATAGTCTCCTAGGTTGGCATTTTGGCTAAGGGTAAAACCCTAAACATTCTCAAATTCAGATGGCTAGAAGGTCCCAATAGCAGTTTGGGGGTCGAGAGGAGAACGAGTAACTCAAGGCAAGGTTCTAGTCACATGGCTGGTCGATGGTAACTACACTTGTATATTCCACTATCATAGCCATGGGGATACTCTATAGCTCTCTACCAATTATGAGCTTTTGTCTTTCCAAATCAGAGAAAGACAAAAACAATAAAGAGTTCAAGGAATATGTCACTGAATACAATTACGTGATTCAAAGGCGAACGTGTAATTCAAGAGGAATTGTCAATGCAGTCGCGGATGAGATCATAGATACCTCGATATCTCAATCCCTGTGGGATAATTAAAGAGAGAGCAAACCGAGTGCACTAAGGTTGATCAGACCGTAATATATCGATTCTGATTAGACAATATGTTAGTAGGCGTCTCCAATAAACATATGTCTTGAATCAAGCTCGATAAAACAGTAAGCTTGTAAAACTAGGCTGTAATAGCAGCGTTGGTCAAGATAGTCAAAATACAAGCATGCGAGATTTTTTTGAAAGGAGGCACAAGTAGTTCGAGTTTTATGAGAATCAAAACCTCACCCGGTGTTCTTGCTTATATAGGCATCCTACTATCTTCTTATTCATAAGGCCTTGGTCGACTAATGGGTTATGGACCTCCAAATTCTATATTCCAGGTAAACCTATTAGTGTCAGTCAATTACCTCGTCAATAGATCACAAGGACCACAGAATTCTAGGTTGGAAGACATGCTACCCAACTTACAGAGCTTTCACTAGTATTGGATTTGGATCTTATGGGACACACAGGGTATTTTCCTATCCTCTATAGTATCCTAAACTCATAATCATGTCTGAAGTCATTTCAACGAGGGTTATGCCTCGCTCGTATACTCTGGCTTTGGTAAACCCTTGGTTTTGTAACTCAAATATGATACAAAATCGACCATTTCTTAACTCTATCCAATATTGACTCAAGGGTAACTACGATCAAAAGATGACCACCAGCCATAGTTTTAGCAATATTCTATAACCTATATTTTCTTAAACTAATTCCAACTCTAGGGGTCATGCCTCGCCAGTGTGCTGCTGGCTGCAGTGAATCCATAGTCTCCATATTTCAAATAAATGGCGACAGTGCGCTGCTGTCCTGCCCTTATGAGTTAACTAACATTCCTTTAACTATATATGTAAAAAATTCGTGAGCTTCTAGAGATTCAAACAAGTTGACTATGAAATAAAGTCCAAGTATTTGTCCTATCAGCCACAACCCTTAAAATAAAAGATTAAACAGGGAGGAAATAACTGAAGACAAAAAAATACAAATATTTTAGTATCTATTTCATGTGTATTCAAACCATGGAGGAAAAACTTTGAATCGAAACTAACTCGAGGTTCGTATATGGATAACATAATAAAAAATTATATAAAAATAATAATTCTTAGGGCAAAATAGGAACTAAATAGACAATTCGGACTAAGATATGAGGATGATATCTAAAGAGGCAAAGAGAAGGAATTGAACAATTTATCAAGGTTAGATCATTAACTCTATGAAGCCCTTCCTCACCAAGTAAATAATCTATCCACATTGGATGATATCGTCATTTCAAGAGGTAATAGTGTACCTATGGGGATCTGAGAAACTATCAAAATTAATAACTCCTCATCTAAATTGCATGGCCTAGACTACCCATCGGTAAATTTGTATAAGGGACTCCTAGTCCTAGTCGTTCTTTTAAATTAAATTAACCCAAACTCGTGAATGAGCATTTCCTAGTCACATGCTCGCAATAGTACGACTAACTTAAGTACTATCACGAGTTTGCATGATTTACGAAAACAGACCTGCACGGGCCACCACAAAAACTTGTCACGACCCGCACCCGCTATTTTGGATACGAGACGCGTCCAAACCAGCCTACGCCGCAGTGTCGACGGTAGAACGCTTTATAGCCACAATGCTCAAAATCACAAATAATGCTCATTCACAAAATTAATTTAAGTTACAATATTCACAAGTTTTACATGTGCAAAAAAATATAAACTCTTACAAATATTGAAATGATTACAACTCATCTATCTAGATAATCTCTAGGGTTTCGTCTGCAAGTACACCCGTAACTCCCAATGCTAAGTGAAGCCACAGCTAACCTGAAAAATATTGGTTTTCAGTCAGGAATGGAATGAGTACAATTCACTGAATGCAGTTTTAATATATAAAATGACTATACAACAGAGGTTAGCCTTTAAATATATGATTTAAAATATAAACACAGAAAGACAAATAAAACAAAACAAAGGAAAATAGTAAATAAAGACAAAGACAATTTGATATGTGATCAGTCTCGGGACAATTACACGACACAGTCTACGATATCTACACTGTATAATGTACACTATCTACACTGTATAAAGCAATAATAAAACATTGTCTATACTCTATAAAGCAATAATGAAATACTGTCTACACTGTATAAAGCAATAATGAATTATGGTCTACATGGTATACACTGTATAAGGTCAGATCACACATCCTTGGTACTTCACCTCCCCGACACAAAAAAATGCAACAAATATAAAAGACGGAAACCACATATCCATTGACTAACAATGAGGTATAGTAAAGCTCAATATCGAAAACAAACAATAAACTGTACTCGTCTGTGGTCCTTGCTAGTGAAACCGATAATCCAAACCACTCAGTGTGCCACAATAGTCAAACTCGTACAACAGTCACCAGATACTGAAATAGACATTACTAACGTTCTCAGAATAGTCAAATTAGCTAAAATTGCCTGTCCTTAAGTCCAATTCTGGACACAGGGGCAAAATGGTAATTTTAGGTCAAAACGGTGTCTACCGTTGGACCCGCTTTGCACCGAAAAGTGTGCCAGAGTCAATGGTCTCTAAAGTCATCAAACTATATGTCTACAGATTTTTTTGATGATACGAACCCAACGGTATGTCCAATTTTGGATTTCGGTGGGCTGTGCACGAAATCGCCCGTTGAGTCGGATCGTGGGGCCCACAAAATGGCGTTCCGGTCAACTATCTCAAAATCGGAACAAACTTGGCATCCAAGACCAGAAAAATGATATGGTCTTGTTGGCACAAGTTTCGTCTCGATCTGACGAACGTGCACAAAATAATTGTGAAATTTGCAAAGAGGTCGATACGGGAAATATCGACGGATAAGCATCAAATTCGTCGTGCACACGCAACCAATTTAAATTCCATCAAAATCCAAACGTCCGCGAAGCCATTACACACCTTTCGATGCTTTCGATTTCCGACCACGTCGCCCGGATTGGCAGGACGCACGTCGTATCGAAAAGTTTTTCAATATTTTTAATATTTGAAAACAATTTTTCGCTAATCTTTGGAATCTGATTTCTCGGCATGTAGTCGATGAAATCAAATTTCGTAAATTGGGTTGTAGAGCCCTATAGGTTGTCTTATACTGTCTTTAATTGGTTCTCGAAATATCCTAATGGTTTGTCCAAAATCTACCTTCTAAAACAGGGTCCAGGATTTGAAATTCTGTCCTATTTCGACAGTTTTTTTTCGACATCTTTGGGTCGATTTTTCTCTAGTTCTGGGCCATCTCTTTTCGATCTAATCTATAGGATTGATAGACGTATAGGTTGTTAAGACATAGAATCAATCGATTCGAGTTTTAATGGCATGATGAAGGAGAAACTTACTCACGAAGTGGGGCTCTTAACTGTCATTTGCTGCTGCTGTTGTCTGCTCGTAGGTGCGCGCGGCCGGCTGTTAGCATTCCTTCGGCGAGTATATCTATATAAGCATATGCGAGTCCCCCCTCGGGTTTGGGTTTGAGGCTTAGGAGCGGTTTGCTGCTGCTTTTGTTTTCTTTTGTTTTTATTTCTTTTTTTTCTTTTTTTTATACACACACACACGCGCACACACACACACACATACACACATATATATAAAAATAAAAATATATATATATTTATATATATATTTATATATATATATATATATATATATATATATATATATATATATTCATATATACACTAATATAATATTCTCCATAAAAATCTAAATAACCTCAATATTATCTATTCCTAGTATAGGGCCTATTTGTATAAATATGACTATATATAATAATATTTATTTGACAAAAATAATATAACCAATAATAATAAAATAATATTATATAATAATAACCTCAATAATATTGATAATAAAAATAATATTAATAATAATAATAACAAAATTCAATAAATCAATAATGGTGTATATACCATTATGTACAGTCTAATAATTCCAAAATGTACCAGGACCTATTTTATACAAATATCATTGAATATCAACAAAATATGATATTTATAATATTTAATTAACGAATACTTAGAAATTTATTAGATCATCATACCAAAATACATCAACACGAATGTCATTGGACATCCCGTATGACTACATGGGCTTGGGCTTGGATCGGATCAAGTCTAGACCAGTTTGGTACAACCGGTTCACTTAAACGTCAAATAATATTAATAATGAATAATTAAACTATTTATAATAGTCATGTCACAACTTGGCCTGGTTTTCCTAGTTAGGACATCACTATGGCTCGGCCTTCCCTACCAGGGCTAATACACTAGTCAAAGCACGCCACTGTACTATCCTTGCCATGATTTCTAGTCATGTTTTACTCAAATTCCTAACCAAGACTAAAATCATCTACCGTAATAATTAACTAATTAATTATTTATAAAAATCTAAAAATCACCATTTGAATAAAATAAATAATAATAATAATATTTTAAAAATTTTTGGGAAGAAGAGCTATAAACATCAGTCTTTTGTTTGAGATATGGTTCAGTCCTTTCTTTTTGACCCTCTAGTTCAGTCTTGGTCACATGATAGGGGCTCTTATCTTAGCCTAAGACCAAGTGTTTCCCAATATGAACATTACTTCCAATAATTGCTTTCATTTGTATTATCTCTTGGTCTAGTCTCAGTCCTCATTCATGATATAGAACCACTGCATATCCTTCTTTGTTCAGCCTCTTTAGTCCACACTATATCCTAATAATCATAGCCCTGCTCATTCATGTTCTGCTCATCTGTCCATAGCATAGTTCATTCCCAAAATCTATTGTAATTGCTCAGTCCAGGTTTTTGGAAGACTGCAGCCCTTATTTCTTTTAGAATCAGATGAAAGATTTTAGGATGAGAGTTTACCTCATCATGGGTAGTATTGCTTAGTGTTTGCCTTGTATGTCAATCCCACCCTCTCTCAAACCATCAGGTTCAGTCCCCACTGAATATATCAGCCAATTAACTTGGTATTCACTTCCTTGTGCAGTGCCTTCGTCCCTTTATGCTCAGATATTGTTATTTTTGGGGGTCAGTCCTTTATAGATTCCCATGTATCAGTCCCTTGAACTTTGAATCAGATCAAGTTGAGTTGTCCTGTATATCTAGTGATGTCAACCCTTGAGTCTTAGTATCAGTTTCCTTTATTCTTGTGTCCAAAATCTTTTGGTTCAGCCTCTCCCTACCTTGATTTTTTGTCCCATATCCATTCGATGATCAGTTAGTGTGTGTGTGTGTGTGTGTGTGTGTGTGTGCATATACATATACATTATATATATATATATATATATATATATATATATATATATATATATATATATATTTTATATATATATATATATATATATAAGTAGATTGCAAATGGATGTATAGATAGTGGTAATTAATTATATAGATGGATAATTATTTTGGCAAGGGTTAGATAGAGAGATGGAGAGAGAACACTGCTGTTGCCAGCAGATGAGTAGGGGAAATCAAGGTGATGAGGTCAAGTAGCAGCAGTATTGACCCTACTCTATACAGTAGGAAGGGAAGCAACTTGTTGCTATGTACAGGTTGGACAAGGGTTCAAGTGGCAGCAGAACTTGCCAAGTTAGCATGTGCTCCACTACAAGGAGGAATGTGATGGTATGTGATACAGGTATGGGAGTGAATTGGAGAGTTTATGTGAAAGATAAAGTGGGGTTTGAGAGTATCTATGGAGTGTGTTATTGATTAGTATCAGATATTGAACATAAGTAAATAGCATTACCTATTTATTTCAGTCCATTGCATTAGTATCAGACACTACCTATGTGTATCAGAAATAGGATGGTCAGGGACTCGAGTAAGGGCAGGGCACTTGGCCCTGCACAGGAGTGCATGGCATGTGAGGGTTCAAACATGAGAGTTTATGTGCAGTGTATATATATAATGTTAGATAACTATAGGTAAGTAAAGGATTAAGGAAAGAGAATTTGAGTGTATCAGTTATTGAGTGAAGGGTGTCAATTTTAGATTCAGTCCCATTCTTCATTTGTTTCCATCTTAAGGTATGTCACATTGTATCCATTTGAACACCGTGCAGCCGCAAATCCTTGATTTGTCACTATCATTCCTAAGTTCACTTTCTCCATTTTATGTTACTATCCAGTCCTACAGTTACCTTGTTCATTCCTCAATATCAATTGTAGTTAAGGAACTTAAGTGTATATATATATATATATATATATATATATATATATATATTTTATATATATATATATATATATATATATATATATATATATATATATATATATATATTGCAGCCCCAAATCCTTGATTTGTCCCTATCATTCCTAAGTTCACTTTCTTCATTTTATGTTACTATCCAGTCCTACAGTTACCTTGTTCATTCCTCAATATCAATTGTAGTTAAGGAGCTTAAGTGTATATATATATATATATATATATATATATATATATATATATATATATATATATATATATATATATATAATTGGTAATAATGAGTATTAGAGGTTTGGTTTTGGGCTATATAGGAGTGGTTACATGGATGAGTTAGAAAAATACCATGGGCATGTGTATGTGTATTATATACATGTAGGTATGAAGATATAAGGCATATATGTATATAGGATATTCAATCGATAACGTTTGAGTGTGGTAATATAAGCTTCACTATAGGAAAGGTACATGAGTAGGAATGGTTGTGTTTGAATCCATTTTTAGGATATGAGTGTTAATACCACTTTAGTCTAGCTCACTAAGGTAGCCCAAGTTAGTCAAAATCCTGGATTAGGCTAACCAAACCAATGTTTGACCAATAGTTGACCATTGGACTAGGATTGACCAAGTTTAACTTTTGACCTAGAAGAGGCCTAGAAGCATATAATTAGTGCATCTAACTATACTGTTTACTCTAAGAACACCTAATAACTCTGTACATCTCATATATAGGTTTGTGTGACACCACTTTGGGCATCGATCCTCATTCACTGCTGTAGACGACAGGAGAGTACATTCTCTGATTATTTTTATTTACTTGATGATTATTACGATTCAGCTTCTAGTATAGTTTTATTTGATTCTCTGTCATAACACGGGTTAGTATTCTGGATTCATTCTCTTGCGACACATGTATTACACTTGTCTGGCCCCTACTACTGAAACCATCCACTGGAATCACCTATTGGAATCATCTATTGGCATCACTTACTTTCTGGCTAGACTTGTACTCTATTTTTGTGTCGGAATATGGATTCATTTTTACTAGTCGGGGCAGGAAAATACTCGAGTAGACATGTAAACATTCCCATTCGTACTGGAACCACTCCTAATGGTCTAATCTGGAAAGATAGCCGTCGTACGCTTGCCAAGCGTGCGATGTACCGTATTTATCCCCTAGCCGTTTACATGTCAAAAGTGGTATTTTAAAACACACTGGATTAGTGTCTTGTACTTGATTCAATTTGTCTCATGTTATACTGTTTGGATACACATCACCTCTATGCTAGTTCAGTTAGCTTCATTTACAGTCTTTATTGCCATGCTCTCCTGATTTACTGTAGTACTTTCCTTTTTTTCAGTTAAACTGTTGTTTTATTTTATTTTCGGTTTCAAACTTTCTATGTTCATCAAGTATTACATACTATAACTATTTTATAGTCTTGTCATTTATTTGGAAATGCTAGAGGAGATGTGCTCGTTCCATCCTAACTGGATATATTTTTCAGATGATTGCTCAGGGGACCCGTGTCCTACCTACTATGGATCCGAGGAGGGGATAGCGCTACCTTGGGTCCTGATTCTCAGGAGTGATCATCGGGAGACTTAGTACTATATTTGGCTTGTTTTAGATTCTCTGTTAGAACTTGGCTTATAATAATGAAGATTTTGACATTGTATTTGAGATTTGAATTTGGATATTATTTAGTTGTTGTTGTTGTTGAGCCTTTATAGTCATTTAGACTTCTTTGATATATTATCGTGCTTTAGACTGTGATTGAGTATTTACTATATCATTATACTTATCCTCCACTCGGAGTTGAGATCTATGACAGGTATATTATATCATTGTATGCGTTTGTTAGTTAGCGACCTAGACAATATTCTACCACCGATTCTGCGGTGTAGGTTGGATGTTGTTACCTACTCGTGCCCCTATACCGGGTGCGAGTCGTGACATATTTTTAGTGGTGGCCCATGCAGGTCAATATTCGCATTAGTGCGATATCGTGGTAGTGCGACGATTTAGTTGTACTACTGTGAGCCTGCGATAGGAGAGAAGGAATAGGCTTTAGATGAGAGGATACTCAATCACAACTAGGAATTTCCATAGATTTGAATCTACTAACATTTGTTCAAATCTGAATAATCTAATTTCATACATGTCCTTCCTTGATAATATCATCATTGCACCGTTATTGACCTTTTGTTTGATTTGTCTTTAGGATGCCACCGAAGACTCGATCGCACCGTTCTGTCCTAGAGGCTTCTACTGAGAGGTTTGCCACCTCTCGTCCGGTTCAGCATGCAGTTGGGACTGCTCTGCTCCTTACTTTAGTTAACGTGGGAGTATCTGCTGCTTTCGAGGGTCCTCTTCCACCTGTTCCGAGGATTTCCCCAGTTATTTTCGATATTCTTTAGCCTCTACCACCACCTCCTGCTCTGGTGGATGCCGCACAACTGTTTGCACTTTTCAAAGAGATGATGGACGCTCAGCACCGTCAGTCCGTCGACATGAGACAGGGCATTGATAATGCTCACCAAGTGGTGATGGCGACAGTTGAGAGGGTGACTCAAGTCTAGCCATCCGGAGGTCAGGCTCAGCATCTGAGGCCAGGCACTATCATCGACTTTCAGAAGATGAGGCTCAAGGACTTCTGCGGTACGAAGTGTATCTTGTATGTGGACGATTGGATTGAGCACATTGAAGGGATCTGTCGTCTGGCGCAGATTCCGAATAGTCTGCAGATTGAGGCGGCGGGCAGTCAGATGTTCAACCTTGACTTGATATGGTACTGCACCGAATCGAGGGTCGGAGTTGAAGGGTTGACTTAGGAGGCTGTCAAGAAGCTTTTCAAGGAAAAGTTTTTCTCGAATGTGGCTCTCAGTGCCTTGGAGAGTCAGTTCGAGAGCCTCGTCCAAGGAAACAGGACAGTAGAAGAGTTTGCTGGCGAGTTCTGCCGTCTGGGCAGATTCGTGGAAGGGCTGAGTGATGTGGCGAAGGCGAGGAAGTTTTACAAGGGCTTGATCAAGGAGGTCAAGTCACTAACTAAGAGCGATCACGATGCCACTTTTAAGCAGATTTTTGGCGGGCGCTATGGCAGCTGAGAATGACTTGGAGCTTAAGTCCAAGAGAGGCAGGGACGATTCAGGAGGTACCAGCGGTAGTGCGTAGCATCCCTTTGTGATAAAAGAAGTGCACCAGGCCCAACAGTTGTTGGCACCAGCTAGAGCTCCCGTTCAGCAAGTGAAACATCAGCCTCGAGGACAGGACCAGAGGGTGCCCACTTGGGCCTGATGCAGAAGCCGGGACATACTTGGGATGTTTGTAGGAGAAGGTTGAAGGTATATTTGTCCTATGGATCCGCTGCTCACCAGATGAAGGATTCCCCCATCGCACCTCCATTTGGCGGAGCACATGTCAAGACCCGCACCCTGTTTAGGGGAACGAGCACGTGGGTACGTCCAGCCAATGCCACAGAGGCGGCGGTTAGAATGCTGTATAGGTCATCTAGAACATATAAAATCTAAGACATAATGAATATAACCTGTCATCACCGTATGGAGGAAAATAATCACAACTCAATCACATAAATCTAAGGAAGATAAACACGAATAAGATAGAGATAAAGATGAAATATATAGTCTGAAATAGGTGCAGAGTCAAAAACACAAGTTCAGAATTTAAAGACATAATACAATCCCAAATAAGTTCTACAGACCCAAAGTATCAGTTGGAATACAATCCAGTCAAAGCCTAACTAATCTAAGTTACTACAGGTGGTGCATCCTCTACGAGCACTGGCTCCACAGGCAAGTCCTGGTCAAAGTCTCCATCAATGCCAAACCTGTAGAAGGTCGAGCAATCTGCATATAAGTCCTTTAAAAATATAGTTATCCAGTCAGGATTGGGGCGAAGTACAAACACCAATAGCATTTCCAATGAACTGACAAATACTATAAGAAACAATTATAATGGAATACAAGATATAATATCAAGACTGGAAGTAAAATAGTACAAGGTAAACTGAATATCATGTCATGGTGTGAAATACTGGAATGTAAAGCAATACAGGAAAATCTGATGTACAATGTAAATATAAATGGTGCATTGAGATATTATAGTATTATGTGATCGTCTTGGGTCCAGATCAGGCTGTTCCATTTGACCGGCTATGCACAAGTACATTCATAGAGGATTGCCAAAATGGAAAGCTATTACTCAAGTAGTATCAGGTCAGGCCACACCCTACGTGTGGTGAGGGTGAAGCTATGTACAAGTAGTTACAGCAGGGGTATTGATCACATAACTTCTAATCACTTCCCAATCCTCCGAATAGTATAATGGATCCAACCATGACACGTCATGACACGGGATTCAAAAGCAGGGGGCCATACCCACTCCCAAATCGGTGTCTATACAAGTACAAGAAACAAGATCGAACAATATACCAATATATCAGGTAAACCAAAAATAATATCTTATGACGGGATCCAACGTATACTAGTTCGTGTATCCTCGTGTCGAGAATCAAGTAAAATACTACAACTAAACAAATATAGGAAATATCAATGCAATAAAAACTATCAGAGAATGACTCACCTGCTGTCCTGAGCTGTAAATATGAATCGAGGATCAAAGTGGAGTCACAGACCTATAGATGAGATAGACATGTGTTAAATATGGTTTAACAGTGTTAGCCATAATTTTCTAGTGCGTGATATGCAACTTAGGTCAAACTAGGTCAAGTGTTGACTCAAAGTTGAATTTTGGTTAACTGGTCAACTCTGTCAAACCCTAGTCCAATCTAGGTCAGATGTTGACTCAAAGTTGACTTCTAGTTAAAATAGTCAACCATGGTCAAATCTAAGTCTAGTCATTCAATAACAACCATTACCTACTTAGATACCCTAAGCTAGGTATCCATATACCCAACATTACCCTTACATGTATATTTACTTATATCAATCTATCCTAGACTATAGGCTAATCCTCATGCTAGGCTAGTAGGTAATCAAACAAAATCATATATATATATATATATATATATATATATATATATATATATATATATATATATATATATATATATATATATATATATATATAGGTAGTATCCTATCTATATATCAAGGATACATACTCTAACCCTAAGCTAACATCCTTCATAACATACGAGACTAATCTACGATACATTATCCTAACCACTAACAAGCTAACATCCTAACATATCATATCCTTACACTAACACACTATACTTACATCTGAATCTATATCTAATCAATATTATCCTGAACGCTAAAACTTTGGCTAACTAATACCTAAACTCTCTAGGATACTCTATCCTACAGATACTTCACTCAACCTAGATACTAAACAACTCCACAACTCTGATACACTAATCCACTTGGCCACATCCTAACCTATACATGCCATGGCCAATGCTGCCTCTCCTGTAGTTCTTGCTGCTACATGCTCTGCTATTGCTTACAGCTGCTTCTGCTACTTGCATGTTCTGCAGATGCAAGCTATATCTTCTGATGCTGAGCTCTGTAATAAATTCTGCTGCATTGCTTACTGCTGCTGCTACAAGGCTCTGCTAAAGTCACTCATATCCTATATATTCTAACATATTGAATAACTTAATACTAATATACATCACTAACATCTAAATCCTCTAACCAACTAATACTACACCAAAATAAAAAATTTGTAACACATTTTTTTATAATTAGTAACGATTATTATCGTGACAGTCTTGTAACAATAATAACTGTTACAATACTTGAAAAACCGTTACTAAAGTTCTAATTTAATTTTATTTTATAATTTTATACTTTTGTAACAATAAAAATTGTTACAAATGAAAAATAAAACTATTACGAGTAAAAAACACTTCCTTCCCGCACTTAATATTCACGCACTTGGTGACACAAATGAAATCCCTCTTCCCACATTATTTTTGGATTTTTCTAAGGGCACCACACAAATTACTAGGGGCTATCACTTACTAGGGGACAGCCCAGGTTTGAGAAAATTTTACTGGGACGTCCCGAAAATTACTTGGGGCTATCCCCCCCAAACCCACTCTTTCATTTCATTTTCATAAAAAATTTCTCTCTCTTCAAAACCCTCTCTACAAAACCCTCTACTCTCCAAAACCCTACTCTTCAAAACCCTCTCTCCAAAATCCTACTCTCCAAAACCCTCTCTCCAAAACCCTACTCTTCCAAGCTCATCAATGGCACTAAAGAAGAAACCCTCATCACAAGCTAGGTATGTCTTCCCTAATTATTCTATAATTTATTTTATATTTCAAAGAATCTTTGAGAAATCTCTTAAATGTTATTATAAATTAGGTTAGAACAATTCAAAGTACTTTTCGAACTCGAAAATTTCTTTTTTTTTCGTTTAAACCTAACCTAGAATACGAAATTGTTGTTCGGCTGGTCGTTATCCCTAAGGACCGCCGAAGAACGGGCAGTCCTACTGCCAAAGTGGACTGCCATGCATTAGGCAGTCCTGTTATAAAATAGGACTGCAGGAAGCCTAGCACTCCTGTTATAAAACATGACTGCCATCTCTCTAGCAGTCCTGAAAGAATGATGGACTGCCAGGATCATGGCAGTCCTGAAGGCCAACTTCATAATTTCATTTACATCCATTATTTAATGACTCTAACCTTATAATACTAACCCTATGTTGTCCTGCAGTCCTGTGGCCGCTCCTAAAAGAAAGCGGCCCCCACCGAATCCTTGCGCAGGGAACGTAGTGAGCGGCCTTGTCCTCTTGAGAGACCAATCAGAATTTCAGAACCGCAGTGAGAAGGGGAACAACCACACCCCCATACTCATTGGAAGCAACGATATACTTCTAGTCCTCCGTCTTCTTCCGATGACAACGACGACGTACCTATCAGCCAAATTCTAGCACGAGGTGGTTCTGGTGCCGGTCCTTCTAAGGATCCTGTTCATACGCCCGGTGCCGGTTCTTTTTAGGATCATGTTCGTTCGCCCGTTGTCGATCCTTCTGAGGAGGAGGAGCATGTCCGTCCGCTAGATTGCTCAATGTTGTTGTCGTTCGACAACCATATTGCTTATGAAATATGGCAGAACCTGGTATGTATATTATGTTTATAAGTTTCTGTTTATATATATATATATATATATTTATATATATATATATATATATATATATATATATATATATATATATATATATATATATATATATATATATATATATATATATATGTGTATGTGTGTGTGTGTGTGTGTGTGTGTGTGTGTATTTCATATTCGTATTTTTTATTATCTTGTACGACATACAGGAGAGCTGTCGTATTCTTAGGGCCGTGAGCCACGGGAGGAAGTGCGTTGCCTGGTCTCTTAACCATTTACCCGAGGACGTCCAGAGCAAAATATTTCCTACCAGTTTACATAATTTGGCTAGATATGCCTACAAGACGCAGGACAGTGCTCTAATATCGGCCTTTATGGAGAGATGGCATCCGGAGACCAACATATTTTATCTCCCAGCCGGGGAGTTGACCATTACCCTAGACGACGTCTATCAGATACTGGAGTTGCCGGTGGAGGAGCGCGCCATGATAAATGAATATTTATGTACTGAGAAGGATCTCGAGTGTTACGATCGTATAGTTGATTTTGTAGAAGAGAACCTTGGGGCGGAGGCTACTACCTTTACAACCCTGCCGGGCTTCAAGAAGTCCTACGGAATTCCTCTGTCATGGTTGGTGGAGAATTTAAAGGCCCGCATGAGGCGGATGATGAAACCGTTGAGAGGGTGGCTCGGGCATACATGCTCTTCATACTTGGATCGGTCGCCATTCCAGACAAGTAGGGAACCTCTATACATGCTAGGTATCTTGCGAACCTATCTGTTATAGACGACGTAGGAGCCATATCCTGGGGAAGCGGTATACTTGCTAATCTTTATCGCGAGCTTGGTATAGCATCCCGTGTCGGAACCAAGACGATGGCGGGATGCCAAACTCTACCCCATGTAAGAAAATTTCTAACCTTTTAAACTAATATACTAGCTAGATTTTGTTGTTAATTTACTGACTATTCATTTACAAATTGTATAGGCATGGATATACGAGCACTTTTCGATGATCAAGCGGGGTGAGCTGAACCCACGCTATGAGGAGCACCTTCCTAGAGTGTGTCAATGGAAGCCAACTCAGCTAGAAACTAAAAATCATGAAATGCTTGTCTCCATTCGTGATGCTCTGGATAATTTGGTGCCAGAAGAGGTTAGTAGATAGCGCGTAGATAGCATAGACTATTTATTTGGTATGTTTATTTGTTGACTATTTTCTTTTAACTTTTTGTCCTACAGATAGTTTGGCACCCATACCGGGATTTTTGACAGTTAAATCGCCATCTGCAACCAGTATCTCTATTTCATGGTACGATCACATGCTATGATATTACAGAGCCTTACATGCCTGATAGAGTACTTCGTCAGTTTGGCCTCGTACAAACTATGCCGCAGTGCACATTAAGGTTATTGGAGCCTCCGTCCGGGACCCAACCTTTGAACTACAAGCCGCACTGTTTCGACTGGGTGATCGACTGCTATTCCGAGTGGCAACGACATTTGCTTGGGAAAGAACTTCAACAACCGGTGGAGGAGATGCACGACTGCAGTGACGAGTACATGCCGTACTACTTGGCAGTCAGACATCCTAAGTTGTCGAACCCTAGCAATCCAGGGTCCGTTGTCGTTGGATCTCTAGGACCTCTGCCTTTCAAAAATGTCTTATACGCTTCATTGGTCAAGATGGAAAGTTTATAAATTATAGTTTGTAAATATTTTCAAATTTAACTCTCTTAATTGATATTTTGTCATTTACAGGCTACTCGGGTGAAGGCTTTAGCGAAATCCCTCCGATCGGGCTGCCAGAACGATGAATGTGTCAATATCGCAAACCAGTTTGAGCACATCGACGACACTGTTGAATTTCATTTTATGCAAAATTGGGAGGCGCGTACGAAGGCCCGGCATAATCACAGCTAGATTATATTTTGTATTATGAAAATTGTATTTTGGAAATTGTTATGTTTAACTTGTTGGATACATTATGAAAATTGTATTTTGGATACATGGATGTCTAACTTGGATGCTTAACTTTTTTGCTAGCTTATGTTTAACTTGGATGTTTAACTTGTTGGCAATATGTTTAAATTGTGATGTTTAATTTATATGTGTAAATTCTATGTTTAATTTGTATGTGTAAATTTAATGTGAATCAGGACTTACAGACCACTGGCAGTCATAATATGAATCAGGACTGCCAGTGGTCTGGCAGTCCTGATCAAAACTCACTGTGAGTGAGTTTTGAACTCACTCACAGTGAGTTTTGATCAGGACTGCCAGATCACTGGCAGTCCTAGTATGAATGAGGACTGCCAGTGGTCTGTCAGTCCTAATCAAAACTCACTGTATGAGTTTTGATCAGGACAGCCAGACCACTGGCCGTCCTAATGTGAATCAGGATTGCCAGTGGTCTGGCAGTCCTGATGTGAATGAGGACTGCCAGTGGTCTGGCAGTCCTGATTAAAACTCACACAGTTTGGCAGTCCTGATCAAAACTCACTGTGAGTGAGTTTTGAACTCACTCACAATGAGTTTTGATCAGGACTGCCAGACTACTGGAAGTCCTAATGTGAATGAGGACTGCCAGTGGTCTGGCAGTCCTGATGAAAACTCACTGTGAGTGAGTTCAACTGATGAAAACTCATTGTGAGTGAGTTTTGAACTCACTCACAGTGAGTTTTGATCAGGACTGCCAGACTACTGGCATTCCTAATGTGAATGAGGACTGCCAGTGGTCTGGCAGTCCTAATCAAAACTCACTATGGTCTGGCAGTCCTGATCAAAACTCACACAGTAAGTTTTGATCAGGACTGCCAGACTACTGGCAGTCCTAATGTGAATCAGGAGTGCCGGTGGTCTGGCAGTCCTGATCAAAACTCACTGTGAGTGTGTTCAAACTCACTCACAGTGAGTTTTGATCAGGAGTGCCAGATCACTGGCAGTCCTGATTCACATTAGGACTGCCAGTGGTCTGACAGTCCTGATCAAAACTCACTGTGAGTGAGTTTGTATCACATAATGCACACAAGTAGAGTGACTGTAAGTGAGTTTTTTTTACATATTGCACACAAATATGGACACAAGTAGATATTTTACACATATTGCAGACATAATGCACACAAGTAGATATTTTTCCACACGTATAGCAGACAGAAAAAAGTAAAAAACAAAAAACATATATTTGACTTCACATTTCAAAATGATATACTTTAATGTTTACAAAATGGGCCATCCATATACAAAATGTGAAAACTTTATTCAGTCGATTTCGACGTTGTAGTGGCCAACCGGTAAGTCTCTTGGCTCCTCCATCTTCAACAGTTTCCTTCAATAATTGATTTGATGAACAAAAGGTTCGGTCCAGGACTTCGCTTCTCCCGGTGCTAGTTTGTACCAAACTGTTGTAGGTGGAGGAATCGGAGAATGACCGATCATCCTTAGCATAACAAAGTGATATTTAATTTGACCTATAGTATATAGATTAGTTTGTCTGTGCTCCGCTGGAGGAGCGCACATCAGAAAAAAAGTATTACGAATCCCCGCCGAATAAACTACAACAGGGATCCGGTACCGATTAGCAAATAAATACAAGGCAGACGGGACGGACATGTAGTGGTCTGGCCCAATAACACTGTCAGTACAAGGAATACTTGTCAACAAACTTGTAACTGTTTCTTTGCTTAGGATGCGCGAGTATAATGGAAGACGACTCTCTAATTCCTCGTACAACTCCTGCCTCACTTGCCTCTATCCGTCTTTGCCAGAATAACCAAGATGTATTACAAGCACATGAAATCCGCAATGGCCATCCCCAGGGACATCAACAATAGACCAGATGTAACTGCGAATCTCAGGATAAAAATTGTGGATATACAAACCCAACGTTTGTCTATCCATAGTATCTTCGTTTGCAATATCAGTTTTCTCCTTTTTTCGGCGAATGATAAGCTTGCTCTTCCGTGCCGGCGGAGCTTGCTCTAAGCTTCATTCAATATGCTCAAAGGATAATGGATCTCTTTTAGTTGACTCAAGTCTTATCTTCTGTGAACTACTCATTCTTGTTTGAGGCCTGCCATAAGGATTGGAAATAACGGACGCCTCATGCATTCTAGTAGTCACCGAACATACAAGTTCTTGGATTTTAACCTCAATGCACTTCCGCTCTGCTCCGACTGAGGCACACCACCGTGCGTAGAGAAGTTTCACTTGTGGCAAAGAGAAAAAATCACCGACTGTCTTTACCATGGGCATTATAGACAACTGCCTCCAACGTTCATCGACAGCAACTACTGGAATAGGAATGGACTGACGACGATATTCATTAATCTCATGGGCACAAGGAAGGCCCAGTGTATGTCGATGTACACACCCGCAAACCTGAGGATCAAGGCCAACAAACTTTGACCTATCAATCTCTTCAAATATGAAATCCAACGCCTTGTAAGAAATGACACGCATTAAAGAATCCAAGAGGACTTCCTTTCTATGCTCATGCTTGACAATATTTAAGCTCATCTCAAATGATGCCTTAATTTCGTTCACCGTCCGATCTATTGATAAATGCATCGCTTGCCAAACCAAAACAAAGTTGTCTTGGGATGACTTTAAATACCTCTTTAATACTGAGTGTGCTCCTTCGACAAGGTTGGTAGTTGTCGTACCGTAAAGCTTCACCACATTCATCCATGCTAAGACGAATTGTTCTTTGTGCGGTTCAAGCCATGTCTCTTTGATGTAAGAAATGCATGCCGGCTCCCTTCCCTCCCACTTCTCCTTGATAAGTACTATGCAGCGTCGTAACGGTCTATCATACTGGCTCGCCATACACAATTCCAGTCATGGTTGAATTCGTCAAAAACTTGCATGTCAAGTTTACCATCCACTTTTTCGAACTTCAACTTACATTGGGATTGTATATTACGATTTACATGAAAAGTGCATAGCAATGTATCCGCTTGAGGAAATACAATCCGAATAGCATTAATTAGAGCATACTCTCTGTCGGTAACAAAAACAGAGGGCTCTCTCTGACCGGTTGTAAAGTGTTTTCAGTTTCTTCAACGCCCATGTGTAGTCTTCAACTTTCTCACTCTTGATAAAGCAAAAAGCAACTGGAAATGTTTTTCATGTAGAGGTAAAGCCGACAACATGAAAGAGAGGCATCTTGAACTTATTGGTCTTGTACGTGTAATCAAGAACTAACACGTCGACGAAAGACCGAGCCAAATGTGTGCAATCGGGATGAGCCCAAAAGATTGAAACGACTTCATTGCTCTAGGGATGTCTTCTATGGTGCTCAACATAATGATTATCTCCAAGCAACTTCAGCACTTCTTGCATCACCATTTTCAATTTTGACCGAATGGCGTTAGAAGAAGATAGGGCGTTGTATATTGACTTCATTGTAGACTTGTTCTTCTCATCTTCATGTCGTATGACGGAATATATTTGTCTCGCTGCAACTCCGAAAGTGGACAAGTCTTCGACTATCTTCTTCTCCGTATTGTTCAACCGTCCGACATACGGATGACCCAATAGTGTTTCGGCAATCTCGTGGTTGTGGATTCTATTCATGAATTGGACTGTCCACTTCGCTTCTTCATCCTTTCTAGTATAGATTTTGAATGGACAACCACATTTTCTCGTTCCAACATTTCTTTTTGAAACTTTACTTTGGATAACTTTATCTTTCTTATGGCGTCTGAACACACCACCTCGTTCACATAAAACAACCGTAGTTTGTTGTCCCGGACGGTTTCGAGCCGATCTAGATATCACAAGAACTATGTTGTTTGCCCGTCCAACTTCTCGGCACCAATTTAGCGCACCTTCGTATGATTCAAAACACATATCGGTCCAAAATAAATGGTCTACATCGACGCCAATTGGAGCAGCTACCTCGATACCAGAAGATTATTGCAAGGACTGCCATAGTGGTAGCAGTCTTGATTATTTCAATAATCAGGACTGCCACCACTCGGGCAGTCCTTATGTTTTAAATGACTGCAGCTGTTTGGGTAGTCCTGTATGTATAGGTGGACTGCCAGAGTAGTGGCAGTCCTGTCTGTCACAATCCCGAATTTCACCCGACATGAATGTTAAATTTTGCATACCAAGAGTGCATACGAAGCAAGAATGTGTTCTTCGGACATATCGAGACGAGAGTCTACTATATTCGATGACCCGGGTTCTTCCATGTTCCTTTTTTTTCTAAATTAAACACATATAAATCATTATTTATATGTGAAATTATTGTTGGAAAGTCTACAAATATATTAATTAGATGACATACCCATTAACGAAAGAAGTCGATGACACTATAACAAAAATTTGCACCCTAAATCTTCACAATGTCTTGGTTGGGAGAAAATTTGGGTTAGGGTTTACAATTTTATGACCTAGAAATTTTTAGAAGAAAAGAGTAGAGGAGAAGGAAAGAGTAGAGGGAGAGAAGAAGAGTAGGGAAATAAAATGAAGTTGCTATTTATATCATTTCTTGGACTAGCCCCAAGTAAAAAAATTTGATGGCAAACTTGTAATTTTTTCCAAAATTTTTGGGATAGCCCAAGTAATTTGTGTGGTGCCCTTAGAAAAAGCCTTATTTTTCAGCATTCCCTCTCTTTCTCTCTCTTTCCCTCCTCCCTTCAGAAACCCTAACCTTAATTTTTTTCATTCTGGGCATCCTCAAGCCCCACAACCTCCTCTCGACAGCCTGGCCAACGTCTTCTCTGACGATCACCACCACTACACCCTCTCCGACGACCCTTCCTCGAAGTCCTCCGCTCCGTCCAGGTTACCACAAAAAAATCCTAACCTAATTCTTTCTTCATTTTTGCTCATAGTTACTGATTTTGACTTCGGAAAGCCATCATTGTCCACCCCCTTTTGTCGCCATCCCCGTCCACCCCTGCCCTGGGATATGGGAGCTGATGGTCGAGAAGCTCACTGTCACCGAATACATCAAGTACGTTCTAGCAAGACTTAATTTTAAGAAATAAAGTAGGGATTTTTATTTCCTCTAGCTGATGTTCACTTAATTTTCTATGTTTTTAAAAGCGATCCTGTGTATCATTCCGTCTACTTTCCCAGCACATTATAAGATGTATAATTTTGCTATGGTGACTTCTGCAATGGCCATACCTTTGCGCTTGACATATTTGTGTAAGAAACTTTTGCTTTTCTTTGAGGTTCTTTCTCAGAGAATAGGCATTAATATCATTCCTACTCAGTCCAATCTTTCTTGAATACTATTATATTCTTCAATATCTTAGTGCTACATTCACCAGTTAATACATCATGTCTTCACAGTAACAATATTAGCCGTTACAACTTTATATAGGTTATTCATATGGAAGGATATTGATATGTATATACAACTTAAAGCCTCAGACCTCTGAGTTGAACTGGAAATCTGAACCGCTTGCTTCAATCGCAACAACCACAAGTTAATTTGCTACATCTTTCATCAGAGCATCCTCGTCCATAGCAGGAACATCCTCGTACCCGTCAATGACAACAACATAGTGAGAATTCTACTACAATTATCATAGAATTTGAACATTACCGTGTTATATTGGTTTCTGATAACTAGGGCAATAAATAAAGTAACAATAAATAGTAAGTGTTTGTGCCTGATTGTCCGTATGATGTTTGTGTGGGAGTGCTGGTGAAAAACACCATCCAGGGTTCAAATATTCAATAGTAAGTTCAAATATTCAATGGTTTTGCTTCCCAATCATTAGTGGGATTAAGAAGGGCCAGTTTGGTTCGGCGGGCCCGCAGAGGGGTCCGAGCGGAGCGAGGATGGCGTACCCGCTCGCCCTATTACCATCTCCAAAAAAGGAGCTCTCCGTTCAAGTATGAACCTTCGCCTTCTGTTTTCTTTTTTCTAATTAATGTTTGGATGGTTAGTTTTTATGCGTCAAATTCATGGATAATATCAGTTTTATTAATTCAAGTAAAGTTTTTATTTTTCAGGTATTTTACTCGTTTTAAGTGTCTCCATACTAATCAACTCTTAGGAAATTTGCAAAAATTTGTCCATATTATGCGAGCTTTTCGAAGAGTCCTTATTGTTGCCTTATTTTTTAATATTGTGATTGGGTACAATTTCAGAATACAGATCTAAGTTTTAAGTTATTAGAATTTGACTACACACACACAAACAAGTGTTTTGCCGGCCACACAAACACCAGGAGAATTAGGTATGAATTGGTTCCAAGGGACGACAGATGTTGTGAGACAATTCACTTGGGTGTTCGACATTTGTACTTTATTTCCAACAAGTGGTGTCGGTCTTTAAAAGGGAGTGAGACTTATTTATACATGTCATCTTTTTCCTAGCGCTTCCTAATTCATGCCTAATTATGTTTCTGCTCAAGCAGGATGCCAAGAACAAGAATATTGAACGTATCTTAATTTTGTCTTGAGATCACTTGTATCGAATGGAATATATGGACTTTGTGCAGGCAAGTTATTATTGCTATTTAGTTGATATTTCTCAATTTTAGTTCTATTTTTAACTATATTTGTGTTCATTAATTTGATGGGAATAAAGTTTAATGATAGAAAAACTTCTTGCAGAAGCATATTGACACATGTGCTGGTATTACAGTTTCGTGTGTTTCCATGGATGATAGGTATACTAAATATACCAAGAAATGTGCTTCAGTTATCGTTCTTGCTATATTTTTTTTGGCATGCTTAGTAACTTTGGTTTACATCTGATGCTTCTCACGTTGGCATGATCGTGCAATCCTATGTTCAAGTCATTTTTTTGTCAATTTGGCTCTCACAAATCATGTAGGACATTTTTATAGAGAAGATTATATGAACTAGCATTTCCTTGATGTGTTATTGTTAAAGAATTGGAGGTTCTCTATACAAGTCCTATAGAGGATTTTTTTTCCATAAATGTTGTATAGAGCTAGGTTTCTGAAGAAAATGCATTTATATCAATATTGTTGATGCTATGTGAATAAAACTGAGTTTGTCATTTGCTCTTTCTGTGCAGCCTCCGCAGTTTGGGTTTTATGATCCAATGAATCCCTTCTTCACATCACCTAGATATTTACCCCCTACCAATGTTGGAAAATGTCGGGCATGCTGATACAAAAATTGCATAACTTGTGCTTTTTTATAATGCAACTTTGGGAAGGTTACAACATTTATCTGCAATTTGCATATTGTTGATGCAATCATATCACATGGTTGTTTCTTGCAAAAATGTAGTGTCGAGCATTCTATCGTTGGAGTTCGCTCTCGTTTAGAGTATGGTGTAGAACTGAAATTGAGTATCTATCCAAACTGTAGATTTTTATTCTTGAATATTTGAGTCATGAAAGTCAAAAATTTCAATATTGATGATGTTCTGCTGGTAAAACATAAACTTCTTTTTGTTTATTTGTTTAATTTAGGTTCATGCTTCAGTTTTTAAGGCTTTGGCAGGTTTAGGTGAAAATATGATGAGCATGCTAGATGTTATTGTGGAAGAATTGATTCTAATTTAGGATTTTATGAAGTTTCTTTGGGTAAATTTTCATTTTCATTTAAGAAAGGTCTAGGTCACAATTCTAATGTGGTTTAGAAAATGACAAGAGTTCTTAAAGGATGCATGAATACTCGGTCTTACATGTTGAAGATAAGAATTTATCATCTCACAAGATCATATATTGTTGCTTTTCGAATGCCTATGAAAATCACTTGAAAGGCAAGGATGGTAGATGTTAGACACGGACTAGAATAGTCATCTGATGCTAACCCATCAGCCTACAAGCAGAGGCTATATATCCACTATAAATTACTTAAATTCAAGAATTTAACTCGTATTAAGCCAGAGTGTCTCAGGTACATAAAACTGTAGCTTGTGTTGACATTTATACATGTTCTGTTTAGTATGTAACATATCGAAATAGTATCAAAATGTACAGAAAAGAAACAATTCCTGTAAATAAACTATGAAAGATAGCTAGTAGATGAACTATGTGAGGCTAGGAAACGGAAGAAAAATGTTGATGCTAGATGAAGGGCAAATAGTAGAGGAAATTGCTGGAAAAACCTAAGATATGTTGATGAACGAAAGAGTTAATATCAGTCTATGTGAATTTGAGCTGTAAACAAGTTGTATCATATTAATTTGTGTCGAAAATGGGTAAAGTTCATGTCAGGTTAGTTGTTTTATTTTGAAACAATGAAATAAATTGCACAACTGTACAGGCTCAAATGCCTGAAACATTCTGAGTGAGAATCAGGCAAGCATGCCATCCATGTTGCCTCTAATCCTGTCTTTTTTGAGGGCACAAATCATATTACAGTGGCCCTTGTTAAGAAAACGTCATTGTATAATTTATTAGGTATGCTCTTTTGTTGTCTTAATCTCTTCTCTTCTTTATCCCCCCTCCCTTTTCCTAAATTTTGTAAACATATAGAGCACACATCTCACACATCTCAAGTATTGATACATCTAAGTTTCCTATCTTTTAAAGTACATATCCAATCTATTGGCCCATCCAAAATTCAATGTAAATATTTTGTTGGACTGCTGGTGGCTCGACTCGATATAATCTTGATTCAGGATCTTTGAAAAATTGGAAATGATCTTGATTTACCGGACGTGGATTAACAAATTTTGGATGGTCAACACGGGTCAACTGTTATTTGGACATTTCAGGTACCAAACGCTAATTTCTCAATGTTTCTGGAACCAAAAATCTAATTAACCCTTAAAAAGAAAGCAAAATTCTTGTATCTGTACATATCCCAATAACAATTTTACCTCTTTGCTTCCGGACTATACCCAATTACATAGTAAGTTATAGTTGTCTAAATGGAAGACTCCACTAGAGAAATTGGGATCTTCAGAATACATGATGGAATTGTGTATGCCCATGCAGGATAAAAGTTGCAGTCCCTTTGTTTGTAGATTATTGGTCGCCTAGAAATAGACAGTGTCAACTCTGCTATTTCGTTGGTCATAAGCCTCATTAGTGAATAATCTAGAGAAGCCCATAAAGTAACTTGCATGCACTAGATTCATATCCATCTGTGTGCATAGAAATGCGATCATGGTTATAAACGCGATAATCACAAGCTGCAAGGACAACATATATGTTTGAATGTTTGAGACTAGTTACACCATAAAGTAGAAAATAGTCATTTAGGATAAAGTTTTATGATTTCAAGCAATTACCTGAATTATTTTGGACATCATAAATGTAAGATTCCCTTTTCATAAGAAGAATTTCTCTTTCCGTGCAAGTTTTGAGCAAGTCCCATTTTGTCAAAGAGTAGGTGCTAAAGGCTAAAGCCTTTTTGTGTGACTGAGATTTAGCAAATGGTCTTGAGAGCTCTTCTTCATGTTTCTTTCCTATATTACTTTCTTTGAATTTCAAGGAGAACTCAGTCTGCGGTAACATAGACATACTGTTGGTATTTTTTGGTACCAGTATTATGATTGATCCTTTTTGGAAATGACCTGAACTGACACCAAATACTGTGAGCAATTAATATTTGCTAATCACAAGAAGAGGTAATCTTGTTGAAGTTTCATTTACCTCATGAAGGAAGTAGGCTATGCCCTTTCTCTCTGGGCACCTGAAACCACATTCTTCAAAGAATTCAAGAATACGATCTCGAGGGTCCATGGTATGTTATCTTCCCTTCTACCATCAAGATGATATCATCAAAATGGACTAAAAGTCTCTGGTGCTGGTTGAAGAAGGATATTAAGGCGGTGGCTTCACTAATGTGACCAAATTGCTGAATACGAGATACTATCTAGAAGGATGTGGAGCTTTCTAGACCGTTTGATATTTTATCCATAAAAAGTGCTCTGCAAGGTCCGACAATCATCTCTCCTGTCATATACAACCGACAACTAATCACATGGAGAATATGGTTAGCAAAAGCGGAATTCATTATAGTTGGATTCTATAAAGCGTACATCTCTATTTATTCACTCTACTTTTCAGGAGAAAACATTAGTTTCATATCAAATAGTTAAGAAGGTGTTAAATAGTGCTCTATGCATAGGAATACTAGATCAAATACAGAACCTATAGTCAGTCCTTTTCTTCTAACCTCCTCATATCCCTCTTTTTATTGCGTCGCCTGCAATTGTATCTGAACACATGTCCAGTCCTAGGATCTGTAAGGCAGTTGTTGTTTTTGGGGGATAATTGTCAGCAAATGTGGAATAGCTACTTCAGTAAAAGGAATCATATGAAACTACTACTGATTGATTAAATATTGTGACTAACTCGAGAGTTACTTAGTTTTCAACTATATAATGTAATTGTAGGCTTTTGAGTTTTGATCTAAGCTGTTCTGTTGGGTTACCTTTATAATGTAGTATGTTTGGAGGCTTTTCTGCAACCCCACAACAGAAATGCCCTGTTAGATGAAAATATTGGTCATTTGTGAATATAACTGAAGACATCTAAAAAACAATTTTGCACTGGTTTACTTTTCTTGAAATATATGAAAGGTGAGTTAGAATTTTTATATTGGTCAATTCGATTTCGAGCAAAAGAGCTAGCGTGGTCTAATGTGGGAAGTCCTAAGTAATTTCTATATGATGATAAAAAATCAATTAGTTATATTGTAAAGGCTAAAAACTGCATACCTAAGTGACAGATGTAGTTAGATGATATATGGATGTCTTTTATTTCTAAGACAGAAAAAGTTAAAAAAATGCTAATTAAACAAAGTAAAATGATAAAATAATTTGAGGATAAAGTTTATATGATATGGACTTGGATGGTTTACTCATGTTCTGTGTACGTCTTTAAAAATAAAGTAGTTTCAGAGTTAAATAAAAGTGGTCACAGTAATCTTCCATGAAAATAAGTTTAACTATTGTAAACGACTAGAAGTAGAGACTAAGAGACTTCACTTTAGTATGTTATTATGAGTATGATGGCTATTGAAATCGCTAGTATGTTAATTTGATTATGACTATTATATTCTGTAGTAGTTTCTGCATTGATATTTGATAGTTCATTTACTTATGATAATATGTAAAATGGTACAAGACAAACGTTGTTTCTCAATTTCGTGCTCTCTCATGTTCAAGACGAACGTTGAGGACATAGTAAACATGACACGAGAGAGAGCTAGTAGATGAAATAATATCATCTGTAACAACTTCAACATGGTTTTCATTGTCCACCATAGTATAGTAAACGTTACCCAGCCATAGAACTGCAACATGCATTGCAAATAAGCTGTTTTGATCTTCTTTGCTGAGATGAACAACATCCATGACAACCCAAAATCTTTCAACGTCCTCAACTCCAACAATAGAAAAGCAATTACTCTGCTTCAAATACTTGTACTCATTCACATGTTTGTAAGTTCAGTTTCTCTAATCAGAAAATGGTAAAGTTAATATGCCAGATAAAAGAAACATGATAAATGTTGAACTACAAATAGTTTGGCATAAAGTTCAAGGCCAAGAGACACTTAAAAGTACAAGTCAAGTATATAAGCCAGTTATTTTCTTAGAGGTAGGCTACAAACCAAGCTCCTAATCTGATAAACTGGCTTTGGTGACATTTTTTTACACTACAAGTGGCTTCAAAGTATAACTCTTCTGCGGAAAACAAAGTTAGTATTCAATGGATGCCACTTGCATAACGTAACTTATGCAATCTGTTTATTATCTAGAGAAACAATAAAGGCTGCTAATGAATATGGTTCTAACACTTTGTATTCTCGTCTTACATATTTTATGTGTTATTTCTATAAGCCAGTTATTTTCTGTGATGACAATATCTTGACATTCTTGACCATTGATAAGCTTCAGGTGGATTTAGTACCTAGTCCTACTTTTATAAGTAAAACTTGAAGTATTGCACCCAAATTGTCATGGGTTATTCTGGCCTACCTTTGAATTGTATGGTGAGTTTTTTCTTAGTTTCTATCTTATCTTTATGATTTTGAGAACACCATGATACTTATGCTTCTTTTTCATGTCAGAGAGGAGCAGTTATTACTGGAACCTAGGAACAGTCAACCATCGTCTATGAACCTAGCAACAAGTAAAAGTAAAAGTTCTTCGTAGCCTTCAAGACTTCTACTGAGTACAGAAAGTTTTGTAATGCGCATATGCACATGTCCGCTATTGTACTTGTGTAACATTATAATTATTAGAAATATAGTATCTATTGGGGGGCCATTATTGGTTGCCCCCAGCTTATTGTGAGATGTAGTATTCATGAAACTTAAATGATGTACTGAACTTGTATACATTTGCGTTGGGCATGTAAACTCAACTTTTTGTTGAATTGAAATATTGTTCTTGAACTTGTATACATTTGAACTTATAATGTTAATTTCAGTGTGGTTTAATTACTTGTCATTGGAAAACTAGTTGAATACAGGCTCATGGTAAATATATTCAAATTATATTTTTTTTCAAAATAATGGATTTTTGTAACGGTTATAATCGTTACAAAATTGAACAATTAGTAACAGAATGGCACATTTTTGTAACGATTGTAATTGTTACGACGATAAGTTTTGTAACGGTTATTACTGTTACGAAAGGTAAATTTTATCACAGTTATTACCGTTACGAAAATTGTTACGAAAACCGTGTTAAAAATTATTTTTGTCATGGTTATTACCGTTACGAAAACCGTTACAAAAATAAGTCACGGTTATTACCGTGACGAAAATTATTTGTCACGGTAATAACCGTTGGCAGACGCTTGTTCTGGTGTAGTGTAATACATCCTAACATAAACTAACAAACAATCTAACTAATATCCTATCTAATATTTGATACTCTGATTAATAGGAAATCCTAACTAAAATACTACTCTAGGATACCTTAGATATCTGATACCAAGCCCTATACTCAAAACCAAAATCAAAACCAAATATGATACTCACACCAAAAGACCCAAATACTCTGATACATAAATCTCCAAATCTGCTCAAACATGAAACCCCCAATCTGATACATACTCAACTCTGATACCAAGCCCAGTCCTCTAATATAGACTTGAACCTGACCCAAAGTATCTCTGGAACCCAAAAACTCAGGGCCAAAAGCCAACCCAAATGGCCAAGTGCCAAAGCCACTGCACCTTTGCTTGGCCAAGCCCTGCTCTGCAGGTGCAACATGGCCAAGTGGCCAGACCACTGCAGCCTACTCTGCTGCACAGCATGGGGCTATTCCCCTGCTGCTATGCAGAGCCAACTCAACTCCCTTCTCTCGAATCCACACTCACACGCTCAATGAATGCCAAGAACAAAATCCTATACTTTCATATTTGCACACTCATATCACTGTTACTCAAAACCAAATTTTCTGATACATGCTAAGAACTGGCACTAACACACATCTATTGACACTTAAATCCACACACACACATACCACGCTACTCTCACATGAGCCCATGGCTAATTGTGGCCAAGCCAAGGCTCTGCCCGAGCTCCACTGATGCACAAACCAAGTGACCCCAAGCCTCTGATACACACAAATCACAGACTTGAGGGCCAATGGACAAACCGAATGGCTAAATAGCCCAACCCCCTCTCTGATCCTACTGCTGCACACTCAACTCTGTGCACAGAGCCACAAGTTCACTGTGAAAGTGAACAAACTGCTCTCTCTCAAACAACACACACACACAGACACAAATATATAACATACATGCCTGCATATAACATACAATATGTATTCCCATCTCACAAAATCCACACACACAATTACATATATATAGTATACTGTATAACATGTGGCTCAAATATATACATACATATATATATATATATATATATATATATATATATATATATATATATAGGAATTCATTAGGAAAACCATGAGAGAGCCTAAACAATGAATAAACTATCCAAATATAACATCAAAACTAAAACAAAGCTCAAACTAGCCTATGGGGCATTTCACCAAACACTTAGGGGCTCTCCTCGGATTTCTCCAAGGATGGCTCAAAAACCCCATGTGAAATGCATAAAAAAGGAAGGTTAGAGCCTTGCTCATGTCCTCATGGGTATCCCTAACCAATGTGTGTGTTCCTACAAGGTGTCATGCATGAAGAAGGATTCAAAACTATGAGAATGCAAGGTTTTACCTATTCGGTGGTTCATTTCCCAATGAAATATCTTGTGCAATGCTCTTGTGTCAAGTTAGACACAATTTTCTCCTCCTTGGACACTTCCCCATGATCTCCTTGGATCTTCAAGCTCCTAGTCTTGAAGAATGAAGATTTTGGAGGAGTTTGGGAGAATTTGGGATAGTTTCAATTGCAAGAATCCAAGGAAATAGAAAGGGGCTATTCTAGGGTTTGGTAGAGGCTCATTAGTGAGGAAGAAGATGAAATAAAGGCTCCTAATACCATACAAGAGAGGGATCCCTAAAACCCCTCTAAAAAGTCCAATTTACCCTCTCAAGTCATCATGAACCATCTCCTAATCAAAGGGTTAATGGTGCACTAAGTATGGGATTTAATTCTAGTCTAAACTAAGTCTAACATAACTTAAATGAAGCTAAATGTGTTCATCCTAGGTTGTGGGCTCCAGTGGTCATGTCTAGTCTAGTTGGGTTCACAAGTTAAGGTTCAATTAATATGCTGAACTAACAATGAATGAAACCTTCTCAATAAATGACTTAATAAATATTCAAGTAATATAAATAATACAAATTAACAAAAAATATCCCTATTTTTGAAATATGGTAGTGACAATCTTACTCTCTTAGAAAAATTTCGTCCTCGAAATTTAAGTTGGTTGTACTCTTCTCTAGGTCAAACCCCCAACAGTCAAGGTCAAAATTTCTATTTTGCAACACACAAGATTATGGTCCTACTGGTCGTAATTTTACGGTCTCAATCAGGGTCACTATAGTATCTATCATAGCACCAAGCACAACCTAAAAGGTACTATTGAAACACACAATAATATAGAAAAAGGACGGACGAAGAACAGAAAGACAGACTTGTTAACCCATCACCTGTAGCATCGGCCTCCTCGACCGTCAACACAAAATCCCTGCCCTGCTGGGTATATCCCTCTATTGGTACAGGGCAAGACTCGGTGCTTCAGATGGCCTAACTTCATCTCCATGTCCTTGATATGGACACTGGCCAGGACGATGAAGGGTTAAGAGACAATCCCTAACCAGATGCTCCGTTGATCCACAGTACAAGCACCCTCCCAGCCTCTTTCTGTACACCTCCCAAATATTACCTGACCTCCAATAGTAGGTATAGGTGAAAGCTGGCTGAAACTGCCTCTGAGGCTGTTGCTGATCTCGTTGTACTGGGGCTCGTATCGTTGCATGAAACTGCTGAATCTGGGCCCTAACTGGATCCTGGAATTGCTGTTGTGGCGGCTAGAAAGATTGATGCAAAAACTGGGGACACTTTGCCAGTCCTGCCCTACTGCCAACACCACCCATGGCGTCACTGCCTCTCTTGGGCTTGAGGCCTAAATCCTCCTCCGCAATCTGGCATCCATCAGAATATTCTCGAAGGTAGCCGTATGACGCCCAGAAGTGCGACCCTCTCCCTGGCGTTGTGCTCCACCAATTGGGGGTGCAATAGGGCAAACCCTCATCTAGTGCGCAGCTGACCCACAAAGTAGACACACCTTCAATATCTTCCTGCAGACATCCCAAGAATGGCCAGGTTCTTGTAATAGTTGCAAGGAAAAGCCCGATCTCCCCACCTATGGGGCTGCTGCCGAAACGAAACTTCACGAGGCGCAGCGGTAGCCACCTTCTCTATTGCAACAAGTGCCAACTGCTGGGCACTATCGATGCTCTGGCACAAAACATCAGTCTGACGCTGTTACGCCTCTGCCTGAGCCCTCTGTGCCTCCATCATCTGCTAGAACAACACAAACATCTGCGTGGTATCAGTCGGTAGTGGAGGTGTATGAAGAGGCTCCGGCTGCACGAGGACGATCCTCTGGACCAGTAGTGGAATAACCCCAGGATCTACTGACAAAGTAGGAACAATTCCCAAATCTGCAGCTCCTGCAGCTAGAAGAGAAGGCTCTGAAGTAGCAGACCTCTTCGTCGCTGCAAAGGTTCCAGTGCGTTACGATCTGGTCTCCGGCATCCTGGAGACAGATCGAGAAAAGAAATCAATATGGCACAAGATGAGATATTATCAAGGAAGGATAATTGATGATGGAACATAATCCTATAATAACAAAAATGAATGATAGAGATGGTACGTTAATAACCTTTTTAAGATACAATCTAATAATCATATACATATGTTCAAAATCATAATACTCAGAATTCTCACCATGCCAGTAAGCAAGGCTGCGTTAAACTATAGATTCCATAATCGGGGTATGCACCTCTATAATCATGTCATTTAGAATCCTCTCTGTGCCGACTAGTATAGCTATAAGAAATTCCAAATTTCATAATTAAGATTTATACATCCGAAGTCAGGTCCCTACGTTTCTTCCTCGCCGACTAATATGGCTTAGATGAACTCCAGGATCCATAACCAAGTAGACGTTTTAACTTCTTTGTTGTCCTCGTCATCATATGTTATCAGAAGATATCGTAATTCAGTCCATAAAATTCATCTCGATATGAAAATAAAAGTCAACAATGAACCGTCAAAATCAAATTCGATAACAAGAAACAAGGGTGAACAGAAACAAGAGTAAAGAATTTCGAAATAACGTTCAAACAAGATTCTCAAGGATACTCGTCCCAGGAATCTCTCAAGAAGTCCTAATTGTGATTGAGTAACTCCTATCATAACTTAGAACCTATATCCTAATAACAGTCTCGTAGCAGCGCTCTAAGTCGAGTACCACTACGAAATTGTACTAGTTGCGACTCTAACCTGCATAGGCCACCACAAAAATGTGTCATGACCCGCACCCTGTTTAGGGGCACGAGCACGTGGGTACATCCAGCCTACGCCGCAGAGTCAGCAGTAGAATGTTGTATAGGCCATCTAGAACATATAACATATAAGATACAATGAATATAACCTTTTATCACCGCACGGAGGAAAATAATCACAACTCAATCACAAAATCTAAGGAATATAAGCACGAATAAGATAGAGATAAAGATGAAATTGATAGTCTGAAATAGGTGCAGAGTCACAAACACAAGTTCAGAATTTAAAGACATAATACAATCTGAAATAAGTTCTACAGACCCAAAGTATCAAGCTGGAATACAATCCAGTCAAAGTCTAACTAATCTAAGTCACTACAGAAGGTGCGTCCTCTACGAGCACAGGCTCTACAGGCAAGTCCTGGTCAAAGTCTCCATCAATGCCAAACCCGTAGAAGGTCGAGCAATCTGCATCTAAGTACTTTAAAAAATATAGTTATCCAGTCAGGATTGGAGCGAAGTACAAACTGCCAACAGCAGTTCCAATGAATTGACAAGTACTATAAGAAATAATTATAATGGAATACAAGATAGAATATCAAGATTAGAAGTAAAATAGTACAAGGTGAACTGAATATCATGTCATGGTGTAAAATACTGGAATGTAAAACAGTACAAAAAATATTATGTACAATGTATATATAAACGGTGTCTTGAGCTATTAGAGTATTATGTGATCGGCTTGGGTCCAGATCAGGCTGTTCCATTTGACCGACTTTGCACAAGTACATGTATAGAGGATCAGGCCGGCCAAAATGGAAAGCTATTACTCAAGTAGTATCAGGTCAGGCTATACCCTACGTGTGGCGAGGGTGAAGCTATGCACAAGTAGTTACATGAGGGGTATTGATCACATATCCTCTAATAACTCCCAATCTCCCGAATAGTATAATGGATCCAACCATGACACATCATGACACGAGATTCAAAAGCAGGAGGCCATGCCCACTCGCTAATCGATGTCTATACAAGTACAAGAAAAAAGATCGAACAATGTTCCAATATACCTAGGTAAATCAGAAATAACATCTTATGATGGGATCCAACTGTATACTAGTCTATTTATCCTCGTGTCGAGAATCAAGTAAAACTACTACAACTGAACATATATAGGAAATATCAAAGGCAATAAAAACTATCATAAATGTACTCGCCTGCAGTCCTGAGCTGTCAACATGAATCGAGGCTCAAACTGTAGTCACAGACTTATAAATGAGATATACATGTGTTAAATAGGCTTTAACGGTGTTAGACATGGTTTTCTAGTACGCGATATGCAATCTAGGTCAAGCGTTGACTCATAGTTGACTTTTGGTCAACTGGTCAACTTTGGTCAAACCCTAGTCCAATCTTAGGTCAGATGTTGACTCAAAGTTGACTTCTAGTCAAAATAGTCAACCATGGTCAAATCTAAGTCTAGTCATCCTATAACAACCATTACCAACTTAGATACCCTAATCTAGGTATCCATATACCCAACATTACCCTTATATGTATATTTACCTATATCAATCTATCCTAGACTATAGGCTAATCTTCATGCTAGGCTAGTAGGTAATCAACCAAAATCATATATATATATATATATATATATATATATATATATATATATATATATATATATATATATATATATATATATATATATATATATATAGTATCCTATTTATATATCTAGGATACATACTCTAACCCCAAGCTAACATCCTTCCTAACATACGAGACTAATCTAGGATACATTATCCTAATAACTAACAAGCTAACATCCTAACATATCATATCCTTACACTAACACACTATAATAACATCTGAATCTATATCTAACCAATATTATCCTGAAGCTAAAACTAAGGCTAACTTGTCACGACCGGCACCCGCTTTTCGGATACGAGACGTTTCCAAGCCCATCCTACGCCGCAGTGTCGACGGTAGAACGCTGTCTAATGTACACAAGTCACAGAGTCTATAGAACTAACATGGCAGTCTAGATCTCATCCACAGAAATATGATACAATCAACTCAAATGAGACTGAATAAGAATGGTAATATAAAATAAGGTATCAAGTTCATCGAGAATTCCAGTTACGTTCGGTGGACACAAATCCACTACGAATAGACGAAAATAAAATAGAACATGAAAATGAAATAACTGAGTCCAAACTGCTAATCATCAAGATACCTTCAGCTGCAGTAGTACCGTGGTCAAAAGCTGGCTCAAACCTGCTCGTGTGCACCTGGCTCAATACTCGGCTAAACCTGAAGAGATCATTAGGTCCTCAGAGGACTAGCAAAATACATAATATATAAGCCTTTCTAACAGTTTATCATACATGAAGGAAATCCAGGATATAAACAGAAAAAGACCAAGAAAATATGATACACGAATATATGAATAACTACGCATAAATGAACTGCTGGAAACGGTCAACCCTCGTCCCTAGTGTGGACTCGCAGGTCAGTTCAAGACAAATCACCCTCGTCCCGAGTGTGGACTCGCAGGTGCAAACGGTCAACCCTCGCCCCGTGTGTGGACTTGCAGGTTGCAAGAATCGAAACAAGGAAATAGCAGTTCAGTTTATAACACAATCATCCTACGATACAACTCAATCAAGTGCAAGTAAAAAAAATGTCCGATATGGCTACAAGGTTAACTGTGAACAAGGACTATATAACAATAAAGAAACACATGTCAGCAATCAAATTAGATCAACTAGATAATGAAAAAGATAAGCATGTAAATAAAGCTGTAAAAAAGGCAAGGTATACTTGCCTGTGGTCCTGAGCTGCTGGCATGGGTCGAGCACTGAGTCAAAGTCCAATTAACCTATTTATGAAATTACACTGTTAATAGATGATTCAACAAGGGAAACCTATCTATTTGGCTATTAGTTAGTATACAAACGGGTCATTAGTACATCTAGATCATATGGTCACTTGACATAGGGCATGACCTGTAGCACCTACTCCTACATCATATACTCTCCAACTGTTATCTGGAATGCACCACTTTTGATTACGAGATAATTTACCTTGTACTCAACCTTGTTAGCCACTATCTATTTACCACCTATAATTCTAATAATCAGAACTTAACATCCCGATCCACTTAATAACATTATCCCTTATTTAACTCAGCTGCTGCCACGTATCGTACAAGTTCAGATACAAATATCTGTATCTGTAAGGTCAAACTCCTATCCCACACGTCTGTCATATGTGTCATGCCTCCCTGTTTCTCAATGACTTTGTACCCTTATTCTGAACTCACTTGGTCACTTAATGATAGATGATATAAGATTAATATATCATTTTATGGACTGATACTCTATGACAATTTATCACACTAGTTTGTAACTGGTACCAAGATGTCTACCCAAATCCTATACTGATATTACCTACATGACCAGGATACCCCCCTCGTACTCCCACTTACAAAACCTCTTGATCTCAAATCAAAATTTATATTAGTAATAACATTTGCCTTTCCCTTAACCTTACTTGTATTTATGGGATACAAGAAGGACCTAATCTTTGACAGTATCCATTAGATACTAAAGGAAATCCATGTATCAGTTGGGTACAAGGAGGATTCTCACATGATAGCATGATTCGCAGCAGACATGGATATAGAGGCTATCACACTCTCTTCCTTATGAATAGATGTATACTTCATCTTATTTGTTATAGTACCCCCTCGTCTACAGTTCGTGTCTTGCTATAGGACGGATGGCATCTTAAGGAAAAAATAGGTTAGGGATAAGAAACTAACAGTAGCGATACATAATGCCAGTTTGGTCTAAGACGTCAGATATTATGTTCTGCTTTAGAAGGATGTGGTTTTCATGCCTCCTCATCTACCAGTATCAATTTGATACAAAGGAGAGTCCATAACCCATTTTCTACTGCTCGAGACACTATCCATTAGGGGTACCTAGGTTAGGCCATGTTCTGTTACTGGTGTAGATTAGTTTTTATACTAGGCTCGCCTACTAGTAAAGTGTGTCTGCCCTTATTGCTTGGTCATAGCCAAAAGTGTCCACCTTGGTACAAAATCGAATAGGATACCAAATATCATACTGATACAAGCGGTGGCAGGGTACCAAGTATCAACCTGACACTTAAGATCTGATTGGTTTTCAGTTTCGATCTGATACTTAAATACACATCTTGATACTAGATGTTGAACATGATATCAAGTATCATCTATATACCAATGTTTGGATATGGTATAGGTAGCAATCTGGTGCCTAATTACACAACAATACAAGAATAAAATATGACACCAAGTGTCACCTGATACCAATATGGCCTCGACTCCCTATTGTCGTCGAACTCATAGGACTGCGCATTAATGCTCACAACAGATCTATCCCTCCTCCTAGGCATCATATCGAGCAATCAAGACATTAAACATGAACTGAAAAAATTAAGAGTAGATTTGGTGTACCTATTTAGTTGGCTTCTTGCTCGATAGGTCCCTCGATCCTCCTTGAATCACTTGCGGCAGGAAAAAACTAGTCTTTAGGGTTCGTAGTAGAGGAAATGGGGTCGAATTGCCATCTCTCCTTTATATAGATAGGGTTTGGATTAGATCGAAGGGAAAAACATATTGGGAGATCTGGATTTAAATCGGATTTGGTTTTACTCATAAGGATTGAGACCCGCTCTGAAATCGAACAGGGGTTGGGATGTGGTCCTCGGGGGTTTGGCCGTTTGAAGGAAATTCGAATAGGGAATTTAGCAAATGACTCCCCTCCTACTAATGATTTTGTATACTTCTATTAATACGAACTTTTGCACTAAGGCTAGTTCACTTAGGAATTGGTTTATAAAAGAGAATTTTAAGAATTTTAGTTCAAGGGCTCACAACTCTACCCACCTTAAAATAATTTCGTCCTCAAAATTCAATAAGGCTATGTTCTACTAGAATAAATAATCCATAATATATTGCTAAAATAATTCAATTGCTCTCAAGTCAAAGTCTAATATCGACCTATCAGTTCAATACCACTACTTTAATCTACTAGGGAATACCGTCAGCTGCTCCTTGTGGCGTTGGTAGTGGTGTGGCAGTCGGGTTTCTTTTTGGACAAAATTGAGATATGTGCTGGTTGGATCCCTAAGTCCAACACAACCCTAACTATTTGCGGCAGTCTTCTTGGACGTAGCCTCTCTTCATGTAATATTGGCAGATGGGAACATCTTGGACCTGATATGGACTGCTCGTGGCTGCTGAGGATACTGTTGTGCTGCGATCTTTCCTGGGGCATTGGATCGCTTCGCCGATCCCGATTGGCTGCAGCCTCCCCTATATGCGTGTCTGCCCCTTTTTTTCTTGCGCTTCAATTCTTTCTCTACCGTCTGTACGACCTTCAAGATTCTTCCGTAGGTTTTGGCTTGACTGGTGGCGATGGCTAGGCAAATTTCATGTGATAGCCCTTTCTTGAACTTTTTGGCTTTGGCTTCAGGGGTCATGGCATCTGCGAAGCAGCTGAGGCTGGAAAACTCTACGGTATATTCGTCGATGGTGAGGTTGCCCTGCTCTAGGCTTCTCAAACTCGCTCTCCAACTCCTCTAGGGCCGCGTCGGGGTAGAACTTTTTCTTGAACAGCTCCTTGAACTCTTTCCAAGTCACGTCTGGTGCAGTAAATTAGGGCTCATCTCTATACCACGTACGGGCGATGTCGTAAAGCGGCAAGCTAGCTGACTCGAACTTCAGGTCTTCAGGAACTCGAATCATCCGAAGAATTCGATCTACGTTCTCTAACACTCATCCGCATAGAGAATCCCTTCCGTCCCCTTGAATTCCCTTGGCCTAAGGTCCATAAATTCTTGGAAGTTCCAGGACGCGGAAGGTGTTGGCCTGCTCCGTCTAGGGAAGCGACGAGCTACTGGAAGATTTCGAGGAGAGTAACGTTGTCCAGTACAGGTGGCGGAGGAAGAACGTATGCTGGATACACGGCCGGGGCTGGATAGATCGCTGGTGCTGGGTGCATGGTAGGGGCTGAATACATCGCTTGTGCTGGGTGCATGGTAGGAATGGATATGGAACATGTGCTGGATGGAGAACATGTGCTGGATGAAGAACATGCGCTGGATGCAGAACTTGTGCTGGTAGTGGGACCGATGCTGGGGGCAGAACGGGTGCTGGTGGTGGAGTCTATGGAGGAAACTTCGGGGGTGGTAGAATGTCGTCCCTACAAAATCTCGAGAATCACGACTGTGGCGGATTGTCCATATGAGTAAGTTGGCCTCCCTGCGTTGGTGGGGTCATGTACGTGAAGAATCTTCCTGCAGTCGGTGGGGTGTTCAGGGAAGCGTTGTTCTTGTCTTGAGAATCCATCTACTGCAATAAAAGAAAACATTCAGCCGCTGAACAATTTTAAGCATGATGCAAGTCAAAGATTCAATACAAATCAATGACAGAGATCAATACTATTTTTAAGACACGTGGATGAGATCCTACGTTTCTAATCCTATTTGCAGGCTCACATCGGTACAATAATGTAACCGAAGTGATTAACATAAACCTGCATGGGCCACCAAAAAAACTTGTACGACCCGCACTAGCTTTTCGGATACGAGGCGTGACCAAGTCCAGCCTACGTCACAGTGTCGGCGGTAGAACGCTATCTAATGTACACAAGTCACAGAGTCTATAGAACTAACATGGCAGTCTAGATCTCATCCACAGAAATATGATACAATCAACTCAAATGAGACTGAATAAGTATGATAATATAAAATGTGGTATCAAGTTCATCGAGAATTCCAGTTACGTCCGGTAGACACAATCCACTACCAATAGACGAAAATAAAATAGAACATGAAAATGAAATAACTGAGTCCAAACTGCTAATCATCAAGGTACCCTCAGCTGCAGTGGTACCGTAGTCCAATGCTGGCTCAAACCTGCTCGTGTGCACCTGGCTCAATACTCGGCTAAACTTGAAGAGATCATCAGGTCCTCAGAGGACTAGCAAGATACATAATATACAAGCCTTTCCAACAGTTTATCATGCATGAAGGAAATCCAGGATTTAAACAGGAAAAGACCAAGCAAACATGATACACGAATATATGAATAACTACGCATAAATGAACTGCTGGAAGAAACGTGTGAATATGAGATCAACGGATAACAAACCCTCGCATGAGTGTGGACTCAAAGGTTTGAACTAATCACTAACCCTCGCCCGAGTGTGGACTCGCAGGTTTGAACTAATCACTAACCCGCACCCCGAGTGTGGACTCGCAGGACAGTTCAAGATGAATCACCCTCGTCCTGAGTGTGGACTCGTAGGTACAAATGGTCAACCCTCGCCCCGTGTGTGGACTAGTAGGTTGCAAGAATCGAAACAAAGAAATAGCAGTTCAGTTTATAACGCAGTCATCCTACGATACAACTCAATCAAGTGCAAGTAAAAAACATATCCGATATGGCTACAAGGCTAACTATGAACAAGGACTATATAACAATTAAGAAACACATATCAGCAATCAAATTAGAATCAACTAGATAATGAAAAAGATAAGCATGTAAATAAAGATGTAAAGAAAGGCAAGGTATACTTGCCTGTGGTCCTGAGCTGCTGGCACAGGTCGAGCACTGAGTCAAAGTCCAATTAACCTATTTATGAAATTACTAATGTTAATAGGTGATTCAACAAGGGAATCCTATCTATTTGGTTCTTAGTTAATATACAAATGGGTCATTAGTACATCTAGATCATATGGTGACTTGGCATAGGGCATGACCTGTAGTACCTACTCCTACATCCTGTACTTCCAACCATTATCTGGATGCACCACTTTTGATTACGAGATAATTTACCTTGTCACTCAACCTTGTTAGCCACATCTATTTACCACATATAATTCTAACAATCAGAACTTAACATCCCGATCCACTTAATAACATTATCCCTTATTGAACTCAGCTGCTGCCACGTATCGTACAGTTCAGATACAAATATCTGTATCTGCAAGGTCAAACTCCTATCCCACACGTCTGTCATATGTGTCACGCCTCCCTGTTTCTCAAGGTCTTTGTACCCTTATTCTGAACTTACTTGGTCACTTAATGATAGATGGTATAAGATTAATGTATCAGTTTACGGACTGATACTCTATGACAATTTATCACACTAGTTTGTAACTGGTACCAAGATGTCTACCCCAATCCTATACTGACTTTACCTACATGACCAGGACATCCCCGCTCGTACTTCCACTACAAAACCCTTGATCTCAAATCATAATTTATATTAGTAACAACACTTGCCTTTCCCTTAACCTTACTTGTATTTATGGGATACAAGAAGGACCTAATCTTTGACAGTATCCACTTGATACTAAAGGAAATCCATGTATCAGTTAGGTACGAGAAGGATTCTCACATGATAGCATGATTCGTAGCAGACATAGATGTAGAGGCTATCACACTCTCTTCCTTATGAATAGATGTATACTTCATCTTATTTGTTATAGTACCCCTTGTCTATAGGTCGTGTCTTGCTACAGGACGGATGGCATCTTAAGGAAAAAATAGGTTGGGGATAAGAAACAACAGTAGCGATACATAATGTCAGTTTGGTCTAAGACGTCAGATATTATGTTCTGCTTTAGAAGGATGTGGTTTCATGCCTCCTCATATACCAGTATCAATTTGATACAAAGGAGAGTCCACAACCCATTTCCTACTGCTCGAGGCTACTATCCTTTAGGGGTACCTAGGTTAGGCCTATGTTTTGTTACTGGTGTAGTTTAGTTTTTATACTAGGCTCGCCTACTAGTAAAGTGTGTCTGCCCTTATTGCTTGGTCGAAGCCAAAAGTGTCCACCTTGGTACAAAATCGAATAGGCTACCAGATATCATCCTGATACAAGCGGTGGCAAGGTACCAAGTATCAACCTGACACTTAAGATATGATTTGGTTTTCAGTGTCGATCTGATACTTAAATACACATCTTGATACTAGATGTTGAACATGATATCAAGTATCATCTATATACCAATGTTCGGATATGGTATTAGGTAGCAATCTGGTGCCTAATTACACAACAAATACCAAGAATAAAATATGATACCAAGTGTCACCTGATACCAATATGGCATCGACTCCCTATTGTTGTCGAACTCATAGGACTGAGCATTAATGCTCACAACAGATCTATCCCTCCTCCTAGGCATCATATCGAGCACTCAAGACATTAAACATGAACTAAAAAAAGTTAAGAGTAGATTTGGTGTACCTATTTAGTTGGCTCCTTGCTCGATCGGTCCTTCGATCCTCCTAGAATCACTTGCGGCAGGAGAGAAACTAGTCTTAG
>JANAVB010036820.1:5907247-5954747 GCA_029216955.1 Iris pallida | reverse complement strand
CACTTTTTTAATTTTTATGTTGTATTTAAAAAATATTAAATTAGAAACTTAATTACATTACATGGTAAACCAAACATATGAATGCAATTGACATTACATTACATGGTTTGATTACATGTTTCAACCAAACATAGTAATGTAATTATAATTCTATTACATTACAAACTCAATTACATTACAAATCCAATTTCATTACGATTATGATTACATTACAATGAACCAAACGCAACATAAGTCTAACATAACTTAAATGAAGTTAAATGTGTTCATCCTAGGTTGTGCGCTCCAGTGGTCATGTGTATTCTAGTTGGGTTCACAAGTTAAGGTTCCATTAATAGGCTAAACTAACAATGAATGAAACCTTCTTAATAAATGACTTAACAAATATTCAAGTAATATAAATAATACAAATTGACAAAAATATCCCTGTTTTTGAAATGCGGTAGTGACAACACAGGGTCAGAGAGAGGGAGCTAGGCCACCTGTGGTGCAGTATCATGCCCTGCACCCTCAGAGGGATATACCCCAGAGGGTCACGGCTTTTGCACTGACGGTCGAGGCGGCCGACGCTACGGGTGATGGGTTAGCATGTCTGTCTTTTTTGTTCTTCTTTTCCATCTTGTTTTATGATCCTATTATTACCTGTCAGGATATTTGGTGCTGTGCTAATAGTGTAGTGACCCTGTTTGAGACTGTGAAATCACGACCAGTAGGACCATGATCATGCATGTTGTTAGATAGAAATTTCTTGACTTTGATTGTTGGGGGTTTTGACCTAGAAGGTGTACGACCAAGTTTAAATTTTGAGAAAGAAATTTTTCTAAGAGCTGTAGGTTTGTAACCACCACTTTTTAAAAATGAGGGTATTTTTTACTTTTTGTGAATTTAATTATTTTAGTTATGTTTTGATTAATTTAATTGTGTTAGTGATGTTATTTTGGTAAAACCTTAGAACCACCTTGACCAGATGATTAGACATGACCATGGTAGACTAGATTGTGAGTTTTAACAAAACTTAAAACTCATTTTCATTTAGTTAAATAGTCTCTATTCTAATTAGATAGTCAATTGAACTTTTAGGCTAAAACACTAAGTTAGAATGGACCCTTTTCTTAGAACTTGTCATGACAACGTAGGAGGGCCTTCTAGACTTTTCACTAATGAACCAAACCCTAAACTAAACCTATAATGGCAGCCCACCTTCATTAAATAGCTCCACTTCTTCATCTTCCTCCTCTTTCATTCAAAACCCTAACCCAAATTTGGAAGCTTTTCCCCTAAATTATTCCTACACCCATTTCTCATCCAAATTCTCCCAAGTTAGGTTCATTCTCTTTCCCTTGGAGAGAAGAAGCCTCTATTGACTGGCTTGGGAGAATTTGGAGCAATTTGGCTCTTGGAGCTTGGAGGAGATCTAGATCTAGGGATTTGTACATTGGGAATCCATCTCCCATTTGGTAAGAGCCTCTAAACCTCTAATTTTTCTTTCATTAGTGTAGATGCATTCATTTAGGACCCCCCCTTTACATTAGGTATGCCTTGGATCAAGTTTGGATTCATTTGGAGTGTGTATCACAAGAGTATCAGATACGCACACCAAGTGTTTGACGAAATTACTCTAAAAGCATTTAATGCTTACTTTTTAGTTTGAACCATGGTTCTATTGTGGCAATGACCTAAGTTATCAATTTTAGGTGTTATCTTGTGATATTGGATTAGTTTGAATATGATAAATAGATTAGGGGCTTTGGTATGAAATGCACTGTTCATTTTTACATTAATGTTCTGTCCATAACATGCTCTCCTGTATTCATTATTGTTCTGTCCATATTGCTATGTAAAGTCCTTCATATTGAGAGATTAGTCCACTTGATGTATGATATGTCCCTGACCTGCAACCTGAGATTAGCCTCATAGGAGTCAGGACATGGGAGTTAAACCCTTTTTGTTCAGTTCAGGTATAAACTTAGTCCCTTATGAAGTCGAGCCCCCATTTTGTTCTGTTCTTGTTTTCATATGCATATCAATCCCCTACCTATGTATCAGTTTTCAGTGCTTATTATTAACATCAGTCTTTTGTTTGAGATATGGTTCAGTCCTTTTTTGTGACCCTCTAGTTCAGTCTTGGTCACAGGAAAGGGGCTCCCATCTTAGCTTAAGACCAAGTGTTGCCCAATCTGAACATTACTTCCAGTCATTGCCTTCACTTGTATTATCTCTTGGTCTAGTCTCAGTCCTCGTTCATGATATAGAACCGCTGCATATCCTTATTTGTTTAGCCTCTTTAGTCCACACTATATCCTAATGATCAAAGCCCTGCTTATTCATGTTCTGATCATCTGTCCAGAGCATGGTTTAGTCCCTAAATTTATTATAATTGCTTAGTCCAGGTTTTGGGAAGACTGCAACCCTTGTTTCCTTTAGAATCAGATGGAAGATTTTAGGATGAGAGTTTACCTCATCATGGGTAGTATTGCTTAGTGTTTGCCTTGTATGTTAATCCCACCCTCTCTTAAACCATCAGGTTCAGTCCCTACTAAATGTATCAATTCACTATATATCCTTGAGCAGTCCTTAATGTTTGTGTTCAGTCCTACCACCATGCTCAGTCCTTTTAGCCTTTAAGGAGACCCATTTACCTAATGTATCAGCCAATTAACTTGGTATTCACTTCCTTGTGCAGTTCCTTCATCTTTTTATGCTCAGATATTGTTATTTTTCTTCAGTCCTTAATGAGCCTTAGGGGTCAGTCCATTAGAGATTCCCGTGTATCAGTCCCTTGAACTTTGAATCATATCAAGTTGAGTTGTCCTGCATATCTAGTGATGTTAACCCTTGAGTCTTAGTATCAGTTCCCTTTATTCTTGTGTCCCAAATCTTTTGGTTCAGCCTCTCCCTACTTTGATTTTCTGTCCCATATCCATTCGATGATCAGTTAGTGTGATATATATATATATATAAGTAGATAGCAAATGGATGTATAGATAGTGATAATTAATTATATAGATGGATAATTATATTGGCAGGGGTTAGATAAAGAGATGGAGAGAGAACATTGTTGTTCGCAATAGGTGAGTAGGAGAAATTAAGGTGATGAGGTCGAGCAGCAGCAGTATTGACCCCTGCCCTGTACAGCAGGAAGGGCGGTAATTTATTGCTATGTACAGGTTGAACAAGGGTTCAAGTGGCAGCAGAACATGCCAAGTTAGCATGTGCACCACTACAAGGAGGGATGTGATGGTAAGTGATATAGGTATGGGAGTGAATTGGAGAGTTTAGGTGAAAGATGAAGTGGGGTTTGAAAGTGTCTATGGAGTGTGTTATTGATTAGTATCAGAGTTTGAACAGAAGGAAATAACATTACCTATTTATTTCAGTCCATTGCATTCGTATCAGACACTACCTATGTGTATCAGAAATAGGATGGTCAGGGACTCGAGTAAGGGCAGGGCCCTTGGCCCTGTATAGGAGTGCAAGGCATGTGAGGTGAGAGTTTATGTGCAGTATATATATATATATATATATATATATATATATATATATATATATATATATAATGTTAGATAACTATAGGTAAGTGAAGGATTAAGGAAAGGGAATTTGAGTGTATCAGTTATTGAGTGAAGGGTGTCAATTTCAGATTCAGTCCCATTCTTCATTTTCTTCCATCTTAAGGTATGTCACGTTGTATCCATTTGTACACTGTGCAGCCCCAAATACTTGATCTGTCCCTGTCATTCCTAAGTTCACTTTCCCCATTTCATGTTACTATCCAGTCCTACAGTTACCTTGGTTCATTCCTCAATATCAATTAGTGCACCTTACTATACTGTTTACTCTAAGAACACCAAATAACTCTGTACATCTCATATATAGGTTTGTATGACACCACTTTGGACATCGATCCTCATTCACTGCTCTGGACGACATGCGAGTACATTATCTGATAGTTTTTATTTACTTGATGATTGTTATGATTCAGCTTCTAGTATAGTTCTATTTTATTCTATGTCATAACACGAATTGGTATTCTGGATTCATTCACTTGCGACACATGTATTACACTTGTCTGGCCCTTACTACTGGAACAACCCACTGGAATCACCTATTGGAATCATCTATTGGCACCACTTACTTTCTGGCTTGTCACGACCCGCACCCTAGAGTAAGGGCACGAGAAGTGGGTACGTCCAGCCTACGCCGCAGTGTCGGCGGTAGAACGCTGTCCTAGGTAAGTCATCTAACAATATCAAGTACCTGTACAGTTTATACTCTCCGAGTGGAGGTGACAAACAGAAATAATCTCAATCACATCTAGGTAGAGAATGAAGAACAGATAGATAGTAACTCAAGGAGAACCATAGCATAGATGAAATAAGACTAAGTGTCTAAGATACATAACATCCAGAATGTCAACTCATAATACAAGACTAAGAGTCTATACATAACTCAACATCTCAAAATACAACTCAGATGTGAGACAAAAGTAAATATAGAAAAGACTGCCTAGGCTAAACTGGTCTAGACTACTGGAACAACATCCTCAGCTGCAGGTGGATCCTGCTGAGGGTCCACAACATAAGTATCATCTAGTCCTGCTCCATAATAGGTAGACACCAGGGCCTCCTCCTCATCCTCTGTAATATTTTCAACAGGTCCAATCAGGACGGGAACGAGCACAATACATCTCACGCAGTGCATAGAATGATAGGATATATAAAGCATGCAATAGAGTAAAATACAGGAACTGCTGAAGGAAGATACATGTAGCAAAAGAGATAGCTGTAAAGGAAATATCTACTGTATATAGAGAACTAGCAGTGTCTAGTGAGTCAGAGTAAAATATAGACATGTGAAATGGCATAGGAGATTCATGACTACAGCTAGAAGTGATTCATGACTACAGCTACTGGGGTAATATCCACATGACTATTTCCACTCCCCCATCCCCAATCAATACACAAGGATCCATTCAGGTTACGTTAAGATTCGTGATAAGCCCATAAATGGGAGATTCATGAGAGGCTCTGTGAGCATGAGAGTATATGAGTCACAAGCAATTCGTGAATCTATGAAAGCATAGAGATACATGATGATAGTGAAAAGCACAACATGCTGTATCTGATGCTCCCGAGGGGGATAACATCTCACGAAAAGATCCATATAGTACCAATCCGTGATAACAATCGTGTCAGCATCAAGTAAAGTAATCTAGAGCAAGAATATAAATCCTGGCAAATATGAAACGGTCAGAGAATGTACTCGCCTGATAACTGAATGTCTGAAGAAGATATACTGTCTGAGGAGAGGTGTCTGGCTCCTAATCAGAGCAACACAAGTCACAATGTATTCTAAATAGTAAATATGAAGTCTACTATGCAAACTACATGATTCTAGGTCAAACTGGTCAACACTCTAATCAACTAGTCAAATACTAGTCAACATGATCAATCTGGATCAAGTCTAAATCAAACTTAGACCAACTAAGGTATTGGTCAAACAAGGACTAGTCAGTTAGGATAATTAGGTCAAACATGGTCAACTCTAAGTCAAGGCTAGATCAACACTAGTTAAACTAGTTAGGGTTTTAGTCAAACTAGTCAAACTAGTTGATTTAGGTCATTCCTAGTCATTTCTAGGTCAACTAGGTCACTTTTGACCAAAGGTTGACTTTGGTCAACCCTTAGTAATCAAGGGTCAACAAGTTGGGTTTTGGGCCATTAGGGCTAGTTGGGTTAGCCACTAATGCCATAGGCTTGTAACCTAGGCCATAGGCTAATAGTTATAGGTTTCTATAGGCTAAAGACTTATGGGTTTTCATATAACTATATTTATAAGTCATACCTATATATATATATCTATATATCTATATATATAGATATACACATCTATCTATCACCTATATACCAATATGGGATACATTATATATATACATTCCATATATATATATAAATATATATAACCCATATACCCTTAACTATATATACCAATATATAACTATATATAATATAACATATATATATATGTATAACATATATATATATATATAGAGGGAAATAGAGAGAGAGATGTGAGAGACTGTGAAAGAGAGGGGGGTCTGGACAGTAGGCAGGGGGAGGGTTCCAGGAAACTGGAACCACTATGGCTCCCAACACACACACACTATATAACATATATACATACATATGTATATATATATATATAACTATACACACACACCCAAAACTCCCCAAAATCGACCCACACTCACAATTACATGTATACTACACATATACTCACCAGAATACACCTATACAATGCAAAAAAATCAATAGCAAAATCGATTCAAAAATCGATTTTGCAAAAATCTGGAATTTCCAGAAAACTGGAAATTGGACAGTGAAAACCCAACTTGGGTTAGTTCAAACATCACCTAAACCGAACTAAGGTGACCCAAGCTCGGTTGGTAATGACAGCCCCTAGGTTAGACTAGGTCCCTAGTAGCCTGACACGGTGCCACGACACGACACGGCGTGTCCACAAGGATTTAAAGTCACCCGGGTAAATTAGGTTTAACTGACACAGTGTAAAACCAATAGGGGTCTAGGACACGACACAAAGCGACACAGGCCTCGTGCTCGTGCCCGAAGGTACGCCTAGGGTTGGGCTTCGTGTCCATGGGCCTGATACGTGTCCACGTGTTGTGTAGAGGGGACACGACACACGTATCAGAAGCCCTAAATTACGTGTTCAGACTGCGTGTCAGCGTTTTCGCGTGTCTCGTGTTCGCGACACGGGACACGTGACACCACGTGGTTGTGTCCAATGTGTTCGCCTATATACAGGCTTCGTGTCCATGTCAGTACCAAGTGTCTACGTGTCGTGTACAGTGGACACGACACGTTCAAAGTCTAGTGTCTGCGTGTGTGTACACTGTGTATAGAACGACCCTTGCGGGGACGATTCCGTGTCCGACACGACACGAGGTCATCCCAAACTTTGGGGATGACCTGTCAGTCATTGCCCCGTGCTCTGTGCCAATTTTGGCGTGTCCACGCGGCTTGTACAGTGCGTGGGGACACTGTGGTAGCAGGACACAATTTCTGTGCATTGCACTGTGTCCCGAGAGCTTGTGTGTCCAATTTTGGACACGACACAAAGTCAAATTGTGCTCAGTGACACAGGATTAGGGTTAGGGTTAGCTAGGCTAGGTTTTTGTTCAATTAGTTTTGCAAAAACAGTAAATCCCTTCTCTGTGGCATTTAACCAAACACCTATGCATAAAACATGATACGTGTCCGATACGGACACGAATCAATTCCTAATTTCACCAAACCCTACCCACAGCTAGGTTATGCCTATGAGCATGCATATGTGAAGAAAAAACAGTGTAATAACTAGGTTTGCATATATTTACCTTGTGATGTGGTTTTCTTGAAAAAACACAAAAATAAGAAGTGGTGTCCACTAGTCTTGGTGTGTCCTAGCTTGTGAATATTTGCTTGCTAGCCTCCTTAAGCTCCCTCTAGATTGTAGGAACCCAATGCAAGAAGTTTGAAGTGATTTGGATCACTATGGTGAGAGTTGTGGATTTTTCAAGGAAAGGCTATTTTGATGGTTTAAACATGTAAATTTAAATGCAAAGAAATGAACCAATATATATAGAATGATCAACCCAAAGGGGGGGGGGGGTGCCTTGGCCGGCCAAGTATGGCCTAGGACTAGGGTGGCATGGTGTGGTTTTACTTCTAGGCTAAGAGAAAGACTTATGTGACAATTAATTGATATTTTGCACAATTTAAGCAAAATATCAATAAAGGTGAATGTAGATATTTTCCCTTCCTTTAACTAAATGAAAATATCATCCTTAGCCATTCTAGGTTAGTAGCTAACCTATGGATTAGGGTAATTAGGTTAGGGATTAGCAAGTCACTAATTAAGAAGTCCATGAATAGTAATATCTCACTAAACCCACTAAATTCCAAATAAATTCCTAAAAATTACCAAAATACCCCTATGGCTAAAAACCACCAAAATGATGTTCTAAGCCTATGGTCAAGTTCTCATGGTCATGGCAACTTCTAGGTTAGAGAAACTAGGGTTTACACTAGGGTTTACTAACAAAGTCACAAAGTCATAAGTCATGACTTAGCATGACTTTAGAAATGGTTTATCTTAACTAAAATCACCAGAAAATCATACTATGACTAGAATACCACTAATAAATAATAAAAATAATAAATTTTCAAAAATCCCCAATTTTCAGAAACAGGGTGTTACATGGCTAGACTTGTACTCTATTTTTATGTCGAGATATGGATTCATTTATACTAGTCGGGGCGGGGAAATACTCGAGTAGACATGTAAATATTTCCATTTGTACTGGAACCACTCATAATGGTCTAATCTGGAAAGATAGTCGTCACATGCTTGCCAAGCGTGCGATGTGCCGTATTTACGTCCTAGCTGTTTACAAGTCGAAAGCGGTATTTCAAAACACACTAGATTAGTGTCTTGTCATAGATTCATATTTGTCTCATGTTATACTGTTTGGACTCACATCACCTCTATGCTAGTTCAGTTAGCTCTATTTACAGTCTTTATTGCCATGCTCTCCTGATTCATTGTAGTACTTTCCTTGTTCTTTATTTTAACTTTTCTTCTATTTTATATACTATCTTAAACTTTCCATGTTCATCAAGTATTACATGCGATAACTGTTTTATAGTCTTTGTCATTTATTTGGAACTGCTAGAGAAGATGTGCTCGTTCCATCCTGACTGGATATGTTTTTCAGATGATTGCTCAGGGGACCGTGTCCTACCTACTACAGATCTGAGGAGGGGATAGCTACCTTGGGTCCTGATTCTCAGGAGTGATCACCGGGAGACTTAGTACTAGATTTGGCTTATTTTAGATTCTCTGCTAGAACTTGGGCTTATAATAATGGAGATTTTGACATTGTATTTGAGATTTGAATTTGGATATTATTTAGTTGTTGTTGTTGAGCCTTTATAGTTATTTAGACTTCTTTGATATCTTATCGTGCTTTAGACTGTGATTGAGTATTTACCATATCATTGTACTTGTCCTCCATTCAGAGTTGAGATCTATGACAAGTACATTATATTATTGTGTGAGCTTGTTAGTTAGCGGCCTAAACAACATTCTACCGCCGATTCTGCGGTGTAGGCTCGGCGCTATTACATACTCGTACCCCTATACCGGGTACGGGTCGTGATAGGTACATGTGTCATGCCCCGATTCGGTCGAATCGATAGTCGTCCCCCGGGCGTGATGCCGTGCGAACCTAATTTGCGATCGCACAAGGCATAGACCTAAGGTAATCCGAGACACGAGATCTAAGAGAGTAAACAGACAAATTGAATCATATATTAAGTAAATAAAACTTTGATCTTTATTGATAATGAACATCATTTACAGACTCCAGTACAGGACTCATGCCGTGCAGGCTACAACATGACTCAATTACAAAAGAGTGCCGATGAGATAGTCGTTCCATATATTGTACACATCCCTTAATATACATCAGAGTATTCTAGTGACCTGGAATGGAGGGATGCTGAGCCATCTTTCTTGGACAGTCAAGAGCCTTTAAAAGTGGAGTTACGGTGACAAGTCTTCGACACACGGGCGAAACTTCAAAATTACGAACGTCGTCGAGCTAGTTGGCGCATCCTTCCTGATTTGCGGGACATTCAAAGAGCGAGGATCAGTACGATCACATGTTCTGGCGAATGGCTAATTAAAATCCAAGCTCTGCATTTGATTCAAGAAGTTTTATAAACTTGTTAGCTAGCTATTTCTGTGATCTTTCTAACCATCCTGCTCGATTTGCATGTTAACATGTTTTGAGGCAAGCATATGAAATTTTTATAACATTAAGCAACTATCATAATCATCCCGTGTCACGTGCATTTGTTAAGCAGCGAAAGGGTATGAAGGTCACTGGCAATGTCAAGCCATCACGGACTATAGCCGGATTAGACGACGACCCTTTTGCTGCGGTTAGCGAGCCCTGTGCGAAAGTTCCCGAATAACCCACGCTGATGTAAGGCTGGCGCTTGCTATACTCGTTCCTTCTGGGCCGAATCGGTCCTTGGCCTAGGCAACCGTTCGAGGAAACTACACCTTGTCGACAAGTTGTCCAATGACCGTTTTGCAGAGTCTTGAAAAATTCTCTCTCTTTTCTAGAACCTTATCCTTTCTCGTTTATGTGCGAAACTTAGCCTTTGTTTTGAACTTAGTCAATTAACTCACTTAGCCATATCATTACGATAAACGTTAATCGATTCATTCATTGATTTGCATAGGCTAAGTGGAATTGCAAAAGAAAGCATGTTTTCCATTTTCAATACCGGTAGTTTGATAGCAAGTGTTTCATGAAGAATCGTGCCACAATTCCTTTGATTCTATAGTATTATGACAAGCATTCATTTAGCTTCATGTTGTTTTTGAAATAGAGGGACGGGGCGAAGGAGGTCAGCCACTCGCCTTAGACTTGCTTCAAGCGAGTGACCGGTTGGCTGTGCTGACGTGGCCTACGCGATCACCTGTAATCGCATAAGCAAGTGATTAGAATACTGTGTAATTCAAAGAATTTCGATATGAATGCGAAGCTCGAAAACACAAGTCATGAAAACCAATCGGAAACATTCATGAAAAATGCATTCACGAAAACTAAAGCCAAAGCCAAATCAAGTGCGGCATGAAATCCAGAGCAACGGGAGGTCTCTCCGGACTCAGCCGCAGAGCCAATCCTTGTGGCGCAACCCACTGAATGTGGGACTTGGTTCTGAAGAAGCCATTTCATAACGTGGAATGGATCTTAATTCAACTGGTCCCGTTCGATCGAATCGGTCGATTCTGACCTATCGATCCCGACCTAATCGATAGCGACAGTGTTCATTTCTCACGCACCCCGTAGACGGAAACGGGGCACGATGTAGGGACGGGGCACTACACCATAACCAAATAATAAAAGTTTCTTCCTCAAAACTTAAGGATAGAGCCCACCTCTACGAGAATAATGAAGGAAATTTCTTCTTCATTTGAAGGAAATTTCTCCTTTATTTCTGATTCAAGCTCCCACGTTGACTCTTCGACTGAGTGGTTCCTCCAGAGGATGCGGACAAGAGGGATCGCTCGATTTCGTAGCAGTTTATCTTGGCGTTCTAAGATTTGAACTGGCTCTTCAATGTAGGATAAGTCAGACTTCAGCTCCAGCTGGCCAAAATCTACCACGTGGCTAGGGTCGTGTACGTACTTTCATAACTGAGAGACGTGGAAGACATTGTGTACGCCCTCTAGCGTCGGTGGTAGGGCAATTTTATAGGCCACTGGGGCGACCCGTTCGAGTATTTCGAACGGCCCAACGAATCTCGGACTCAACTTTTCCTTCGTGCCGAACCGAGTAACTCCTCGCATGGGCGACACTTTAAGAAATACGTGATCGCATTCTTGAAACTCGAGGGGTCGACTATGAACGTCCGCGTAGCCTTTTTGACGACTCTGTGCGATCTTTATTCTTTTCTGAATGAGCCGAACTTTTTGTACAGTCTGTTCCACCAGTTCCGGGCCGAGAATCTACCACTCTCCGACTTCGTCCTAGCAAATGGGTGATCGGCACTTTCATCCGTACAAGGCTTCATACTACGCCATTTGGATGCTGGATTGATAACTATTGTTGTATGCAAATTCAGCCAGAGGTAGATGAACATCCCAGCTTGATTTGAAGTCAATTGCGTAGAGTTGTAGCATGTCTTCAAGAATCTGATTGGCGTGCTCCGTTTGGCTATTTATCTGAGGATGGTAAGTTGAGCTGAACTGTAACTTGGTACCTAGAGCCGACTGAAGGCTACTCCAGAATCGGGACATAAACCGTGAATCCCGATCAGAGACGATGGATACTGGAACTCCATGCAGTCGTACTATCTCATCAAGATAAATTTGCGCCAGGCGATCAACGCTCCAAGTAACTTTAATGGCAATGAAGTACGCTGACTTGGTTAGTCGATCGACGATAACCCAGATGGCATCATTTCCCCGTGGCGTCTTCGGCAGACCAACAATAAAATCCATGCACACGTGCTGCCACTTACATTCTAGAATCGCCAGATTCTGCATCTCCCCGCCCGGTCTCTGGTGCTCAGCTTTCACTTGCTGACAGGCCATGCATTGCGACACGAAGTGTGCCACATCTCTTTTCATTCTGTCCAACCAGAATTTTATGCTGAGGTCCTTGTACATCTTCGTGCTACCGGGATGCAAGGTGTACTTTGCATAGTACGCCTCCGACAATAGCTCCTTTCTAAGTTCTGAATTATCCGGAACGCATAGCCTACCCTTCAATCGAAGCATGCCAGTTTTGTCTTCCGCAAAGTCGGTCGTCCTACCCGTCGAGATTAGCTCTCGTATTTTCTTCAGGTACGGATCGTCCTTCTGAGCGGTCTTGATCTTTTCTTGCAAGCTCGGTTCTAACTACAACTTTGCGAACGTCACATTCCTGAATCGGGCTCGGAGTTGGATGCCCATCTCTTTTAGATTGCGTAGCAGTCTGCGGTCGATGGATAGCGAGGCAATATACTTTCGACTCAGAACATCCGCCATAACATTTCCCTTTCCCGGCGTATAGTCAATAGTCAAGTCGTAATCCATGATCAGTTCAAGCCAACGCCTTTGCCGCAAGTTCAGTTCCTTCTGTGTGAATAAATACTTGAGGCTCTTGTGATCGGTATAGATCGTGCACGCCACGTCATAAAGATAGTAACGCCATAATTTCAACGTGAACACAATCGCCGCTAACTGCAGGTCATGAGTAGGGTAGTTCTTCTCGTACGGCTTTAGCTGTCGGGAAGCAAAAGATATCATCTTGTTTCGTTGCACCAGCACAGACCCCAAACCCTGACCAGACGTGTTGCTAAATATCTGAAAACTCTCAGTCCCTTCTGGAAGTGCGAGTATCGGGGCCGAGATGAGCCGTTGCTTTAATTCTTTGAATGAAGCTTCACAGTCGTTTAACCATTCAAATACGACTCCTTTCTGGGTGAGGCGAGTCAGAGGCGATGCTATCTTCACGAAGTCTTTTACGAAGCGTCGGTAGTATTCTGCTAAGCCAAGGAAACTTTGAATCTTGCCGACAAACGTTGGCCGTTTCCAATCGACAATGGCTTCAACTTTCTTTGGATCGACTACAATGCCTTCAGCTGAAATGATGTGTCCGAGGAATGCAACGCTGCTCAGCCAGAATTCATATTTGCTTCGCTTCGTATATAACTGATATTTTCGAAGGGTCTGAAGCACGGTCCGTAGATGCTCAGTAGGTTGCTGCCTATTCTTCTAGTAGACGAGTATATCGTCGATAAAGACTACTACGAACTTGTCAAAGAATGGTCGGAATAGCCGATTAATCAAATCCATGAAAGCGGTAGGGGCGTTCGTTAGGCCGAACGGCATTACCAGGAATTCGTAATGGCCATATCGAGTACAAAAGGCAGACTTTGGCACATCGTCCGGCTTGATCTTGAGTTGATGGTAACCCGAACGCAGATCAATTTTAGAGAACATCATAGCTCCTTGTAGATGATCAAACAAATCGTCTATACGGGGCAGGGAATATTTGTCTCGGACGGTGACTTTATTCAGCTCGCGGTAGTCGATACAAAGACGCAGTGAGCCATCCTTTTTCTTGACGAACAACACGGGCATTCCCTATGGCGAGACTCTGGGTCGAATAAATCTTTTGTTGAGCAACTCTTGTAACTGTACTTTGAGTTCTTTAATCTCTGCAGGGGCCATTCTATACAGGGCTTTAGAGATCGGTCGGGTATTGGGGAATGTATCAATAGTGAACTCAATCTCTCGATCCGGTGGCATGCCGGGCAGTTCGTCCGAAAACACATCTGGGAATTCTACCACAACGTCGGTCTGACCCGTATTTGCACCATCCTGTCGCATGTCTCGAACGGACGCTAGATAGCCTTCGCACCTGGTATGCAGCATCCGTCGAGCAGATATTACGGAGATTACTATGCAGGTCGGCGACGCCTCACCACACGAATAGCAGAATTTATGCACTCTAGGTATGCGGAATGTGACCCTCTTTTCAGCACAGTCTATGGCTGCGTTGCATGGCCCGAGCCAATCCATTCCCAGAATGATGTTGTAGTCTTTAATATCTAAAACTATCGCATCAAGACTGATCTTTTGACCACCTATACAGATGATTCCGTCTCCGCAGACTAAATTTGCAAGTAGTGGCATGCCCGACGGTACGTTAATAGTAAGATCGAAACCCAGCGATGTCAGGGGAAATTTGTGCTCGGCGGTGAAGTCCGCCGATATAAAACTATGTGTGGCACCTGAATCAAACAATACACGAGCAGGTTTATTATTGAATTGCAGTATACCTCTCATGACTGTGTCAGATGCGAACGCTTCGTCTCGAGTCATGGCGTAGACGCGGCCCTGACCATTGGGGCGATGGTCTTGGCCATTTTGTTGTACGATCGGTGGAGCCCGAGGTGCTTGGCCTCGGTTCTGATGATGTTGTTGTGGGCGCTGGTTCGACTTCTCCGGACAGTTGCATGCAATGTGGTCCATTCGGCTGCACCCGAAGCATGCTCCGTTCTTCAATCGGCACTCGTTGGCCATGTGCCCCTCTTTGTGGCAGAAATTGCAGACTATTCGATCCTTCATCTGGTTGCCACCTCCGTTGCCATAATTTTGATGCTTCTACACGTTGTTGCCTTCCGCATTACTATGGCATTTGTTATCAAAGTGAGCAACGTCAGTAGTAGCAGGAGGATACTCGGACTCCAGACGGAGGGCATGGTTAAGTACCTCGCCCATGGTTTTGTATTCATGTACCAAAATTTGAGCATGGATAGAGGAACGCAGGCCCACTTCGAATCGTCGAGCTCGATTTGCAGTGGTAGGTAGATAGGCTCCAGCAAATTTGGCCAGTTTGTTGAATTCGGTCGCATATTGTCGCACTGTCATATTCCCTTGCCTCAACTGCATAAATTCGTTCTCTTTTTCTTGTCGCACGGCTGCAGAAAGATATTCTGTCTCCAACGCATTTCTGAATGTAGCATATGAGATCGCCGCCATCCTGTCTTCACATCGAATAGCCCGCTTCTGCACAGCCCACCAATCGTGCGCGTTCATTCGAAATAGAAGTTGAGAACATGCAACTTTTTTTGAGTCTTCGACACCTAAAAGCTCGAACTTGTCTTCCAGCTCCTCCAACTAGTCGATCGCCACGAAGGGATCTTCTGTGCCGTTGAAGGAAGTGCGACAGCTTTTTGTGAATTTTGACACATTAAAGTTAGAACTTCTCGGTGCCTCAGGTGAGAGCACGAGCGCCTCCGGTTCAGCTTCGTTGGATCGAACTGCAGGCTCGGTCACGGCACGCATCATCATTGAATTGTTGTTGACCACAACCGATTGCACGATCTACTGGAGCGTATTCAGCTGCTGCTGCAGCAGCTTGAATTGAGCCTCGAACCGATTCTCAAATTGGGTCTGACGAGCCTCCGCTTGTTGACGATGGAGCTCGTTTTGGCGTTGCTGCATTTCGAGCATCTGCAGATCTGTTGCATCGAGTCGCCGAAAGATCCGGCTACGGTAGGCGTCATTTCCGTTGGATTGACGGAATGCTCGGGTCTGGAACTACTCGAGCCGCTAGAAGAGCTTGTCTCATCCTCCGCCCGAGCTTTCGCAACTGCAGGGAAAAGAAAGGCAACTCTTGTTAGTTTCAGAAATGTCCTGGGTTTAACGTATGGAACAACACATCTCATCGACACGAGGTCAACAATTTGAGACTAGAAACTAGACACTGGAGGCCAATGACGTAAAGCCGTGCTCTGATACCATTATGTCACTCCCCGATTCGATCGAATCGATTGTCGTCCCCCGGGCATGATGCCGTGCGAACCTAATTTACGATCGCACAAGGCATAGTCATAAGGTAATCCGAGATACGAGATCTAAGAGAGTAAGCAGACAAATTAAATCACACATTCAGTAAAGAAAACTTTGATCTTTATTGATAATGAACATCATTTACAGACTCCAGTGCAGGACTCATGCCGCACGGGCTACAACATGACTCAATTACAAAAGAGTACCGATGAGATAGCCATTCCATACATTGCACACATCCCTCAATATACATCAGAGTATTCCTGTACCCTGGAATGGAGGGATGCTAAGGCATCTTTCTTGGATAGTCAAGAGCCTTCAAAAGTGGAGTTGCGGGGACAAGTCTTCGACGTACGACCGAAGCTTCAAAATCACGAACGTCGCCGAGCTAGTTGGCACGTCCTTCCTGATTCGCGGGACCTGCAAAGTGCGAGGATCAGTACGATCACATGTACTGGAGAATGGCTAATTAAAATCCAAGCTCTGCATTTGATTCAAGAAGTTTTATAAATATGTTAGCTAGCTATTTCTGTGATCTTTCTAACCATCCTGCTCGATTTGCATGTTAACATGTTTTGAGGCAAGCATATGAAATTTTTATAACATTAAGCAACTATCATATTTTTCCTGTGTCACGTGAATGTGTTAAGCAGTGAAAGGGTGTGAAGGTCACTGGCAATATCAAGCCATCACGGACTATCGCCGGGTTAGACGGCGATCCTTTTGCCACGGTTAGCGAGCCCTGTGCGAAAGTTCTCGCATAACCCATGCCAATGTAAGGCTGGCACTTACTATACTCGTTTCTCCCCGGCCGAATCGGTCCCTGGCCTAGGCAACCGTTCAAAAAAACTACACCTTGTCGACAACTTGTCCAATGACCGTTTTGCAGAGTCTTGAAAATTTCTATCTCTTTTATAGAACCTTATCCTTTCTCGTTTATGTGCGAAACTTATCCTTTGTTTTAAACTTAGTCAATTTACTCACATAGCCATATCGTTATGATAAACGTTAATCGATTCATTCATTGATTTGCATAGATTAAGTGGAATTGCATAAGGAAGCATGTTTTCCATTTTAAATACCGACAGTTTGATAACAAGTGTTTCATGAAGAATCGTACCACGATTTCTTTGATTCTACACTATTATGACATGCATTCATTTAACTTCATATTGATTTTGAAATAGAGGGACGAGGCGAAGGAGGTCAGCCACTCGCCTTAGACTTGCTTCAAGCGAGCGACCGGTTGGCTGTACTGACGTCGCCTACGCGATCACCTGCAATCGTATAAGCAACTGATTAGAACACTATGTAATTCAAAGAATTTCGATATGAATACGAAGCTCAAAAACGCAAGTCACAAAAACCCATCAGAAACATTCACGAAAAACAAAGCCAAAGCCAAATCAAGTGCGGCATGAAAATCAGAGCAACGGGAGGTCTCTTTCGACTCAGCCGCAGAGCCAATCCTTGAGGTGCAACCTGCAGAATGTAGGACTTGGTTTTGAAGAAGCCATTCCATAATGTGGAATGGATCTTAATTCAACTGGTCCCGTTCGATCGAATCGGTCGATTCTGACCTATCGGTCCCGATCGAATCGATAGCGACAATGTTCCTTTTTCGCGCACCCCGTAGACGAAAATGGGACACGATGTAGGGACGGGGCACTACAACATGTCACATCCCAGAACCAAAATACTAGCAAATAGGGACGGACTAGGCCAGCTACGTATACCAAAGTACTCTAGTACTCTGAAATAATGTATAAGCTGTATAGATGGGGTTACTACTACACACCAACAGACGATTCTAGATCAAGTGATTCCTAGATATCTCAATCACAAACAAGCAAGTAAAGTACAAGAGTATGATCATCAGGCATAAAAGACAGTAAAGCATCCCAAACTATAATATATAGATGATCATGAAGCTAGTAATACAAAGTAAAGAACTAGCAATAGTGTAAGTAATACATGATTAGCTCTAGCTGCAATCTAGAAAATATACAATCATGTCTAAGCCCGTAGGCCAAAAGTCAAGTCCAAAAAATGAACTAAACACGTACTCAGTGGCTAAATTCCTCAAAACAATATGTACAAAAAAGAGTGGGTATGAGAAAGAACACCCACTTAAGCACCCAGGTGCTCCAGATGGTCACCATCGAGTGGAAGGTCCGAAAGATCCTCGGGCTCCTTAACTAGATCTGGTCAAACAAAACTAGTGGGGTCAGACACCCAATAGCAAGTACCACAAAGGAAGCCAAAGTATGAACTAAAACCAGTATACAAATCATAATAATACTAAAGGTAGAACAGTAAAAGCAGACAGGAAATGAATAAAGGTACCATAGTGTATATATGAGAAAGTATGTGAACATGTATGGGTGTAACTGAGCATGTAAGCATGTAATAAATTCGAGCATGTAGGACAAGTGGTAAAGCCAAGCATGTATGACATGTAGTGAAGCGAAGCATATGGCAGGAATAATAGCATGTACAGGATTAACATGAATCTAAGTCTTAAATAAGATAAACTAGAGCAAGACTAGGCTAGACAAGACATGAAAGGACTCCATCCATCAATTACGGCCATGCAACGAGTACGGGTTGATACATTAGCTAACTAGGGTTATCACAATCTTAATTACTAACATATACAAGTTTGAATAATCCAATCCAGTTGCCCACCCTGCAGACTACCCGACTTATCTAGGCCAAAAGAAAACAAGTATAGTGGACACACTGCAGTAAGATACCTGTGTCCTAATATAATGCAATGTAGTGCAACACTCGACGGTGCGCTGGAAGTGTGCTCATCATGGAAGATAGCTCCAAATCCCAAGTAGATATATATATATAGGGGCCAAAACAAAGGGTTTGCAGGCAACCGGGAAATTCTCTCCTTCCAATGATCTAGATAATAAAGCTAGTTATTAACCTCTAACATTTTTATTCAGGATTCCGAGTGTGGCATTCCGCAGAATCCATCATAGACATGACATATGCGAGACTGGACAAGACAAACAAAAAAAATGCACTATAACAAGCCACAATAAGACATAACAATATCTGGACAGGAGTGCGCTACGGTGAGCCACTGTATCAAGTTAGACGTATACATGATCAGGAGTACACCATGGCAGGCCACTATCAGGAAGCTAGACATGTACATGAACAAGGAGTGCGCCATGGCAGGCCACTATCAAGACAAGACAAGAACATGTACGGGTCCAACCAAGTATGACAGGGCAAGACAGTAAACTAGGCAAGACAAGACAGTAAAGCAGTAAACAAGAAAAAATTAAGTCAAAAATCTAAAAATAAACAACTTGGGTACTGGATTGGTATTCCGACGGTACACATCTGTACACCGTCGATACGTCGGAAAGTGTCACAGCATCTTTTCAACCAAAAAGCGTGCTCACAAACCAGTATTCCATCGGTACACACCGGTATACCGACGGTATGCCAATTTGTGTAACAATAGATTTTAAAAAATAAAAAGGACCCATAAATCGGTATTCTACCCATATACACTGGTATACCGGCATTATGCAGTTTGTGTCCGAAAAACAATACTAAATGCTACAAACAAGCTTCGGTACCAGAACTCGTCCGAAAAGTTGCTAAAATCAGTTTAACTATAAAAATAATACTAGAGGAAGGTCGTGTATGGCATAAATACTAAGTCTCATGGCAAGTATTCTGGCATCATTCCCGATACGGAGTTTTCCAACTAAGAAAATATCAGAATTTTACAGAAAATCAAAACCTAGCTCCGACCAAATTTTCGAGACGGACAAAATAATGATATTCATATGAGAAACATATTTAGTAAAGAAAACACTAGAAAATATTGGGTTATCAAGATGGTACAAAAATAAAAAACACAAGAAAACCATAATACATCTAGTAGTTCGGCAAGGTGTACTTGCCTAATAAAGCTCCAAGCCTAACTCTTCAAATCCACCACCAAGAGGGGTTCAGAAATCACACTCTGAGGTCTCGAGACCAAGCTCCAAGCTCCCGAGGAATATAGAGTAGAAACAAGAAAGAATTAAGATCAGGAACGTAAAAGAGAAATAAAAAAGAAACGTAATCGTACATATAAAAAATGTGAATTAATTATGAACGTTCGATCGCGATCCCGACTCGATCAGGATCAGTCTCGACCATCCAGAAGAAAACCAAATATCCATTGGATAATAGTATGTATCATCATTATTCATCAAAATATCTAAATACTATTTATGAAAATATCTAAACACTAGTCATGAAAATATCTAAATACTATTCATGAAAATATCTATACAAAAATATCTCGAATCGAAAATATCTATAAAGTGGAAAATCTGTCTGGACGGTATACTGTCGGTACAGACCGGTATGCCGGTTTAACAAAAAAGTCTCAAAAATTAAGTTTTTCCACAGTTCTTCGGATTGCAAGAAAATGCAGAATACAGTATAAAATACGTATCCATATATAAATACGAATACTATGAGACAAGTCTCACAGTACATGTACTAACCATTCTATGTGAATGCATGTTGAAGACCACTTTGGAGCGTATGGGTAGGTGAAAAAGGATATGGCACCGGAGCACGACCCGGCGTCGGATCATGAGCCGATGAATATACATATACTAGCATACATCCCGACCATACCTAGCGTGCAGCTAGTGGCCACTGTCGGATATATACACTAGTTTGGTACATGCCCCTACCCGGGGAATACTGAGGCTGAAATATCTGGTTGTTCAATACGCCTATTGATAGTCTCCCTGCCCATGAACTGTGCAAGTCATATCCATGACTTACACAATTTATATCTAAATGCAATTCTCTAACCTAAACACCATCTAACTCTATATATATCGAAAGACGAACTGCTCGCCACGAGGATCAGTCGAATGCGTAACCTCGTGCCAACACAATGTATCCTCACTCACAGTGTCGTGTAATATCTCGTGACAAGTCATAGAAGTTATGTGGATAACTTTCCAGTTTCGGGTACGCCTGCTAATTCTAAGTCACATACACACCCATAACATCGATACTATCAACGATAGCACCCAAGTCATCATTGGACACACACTACCAGTGTCACAAATTAACAACAAAAGAATAGATATGAATAATATAAACAAAACAAATATCGCATGGTATCTTGTCTAAAGGTGATGCAATGATCTGTTGATGTCCAGTAGGCAAAATCGTCAAGCCAAAGAAAAGCAGCAATAGAGGGACTTCCGCAAATATCTTCGGATGCTGAAACAAACATTACCAATATTTTTAAAATAAAATAGCTAAGATAGACTATCCATAAGTCCAATTCTGGACACAGTGGCAAAATGATAATTTTGGGTCAAAATATGGTCCAGCGTTGGCTCACTTTGCACCAAAAAAAGTGCCAAAATAAAAGTCCAATAAACCTAGCAAAGTATATGTCTACGAGTCCAGAATAATGATACAGACCCAACGGTATATCCAGAATTGGATTTCGGTGAGCCGATCTCAAAATAACCCGTTGACCTGGATTGTGGGACCCGATTTGCACCATAATACGTACCTGGGGCCAAAGTCCTCTGATTCTAGCAAACTATATGTCAATGAGTCCAAATGATGATACAAATCCAACTGTATATCCAAAATTGGATTTCGATGAGCCGATCTCAAAATAATTCGTTGACTTGATTGGGGGACTCGATTTGCACCATAATGCGTGCCTGGGGCCAAAGTCCTCTGATTCTAGCAAACTATATGTCAATGAGTCCAAATGACGATACGAATCCAACTATATATCCAGAATTGGATTTTGATGAACTGATCTCAAAATGACTTATTGACTCGGATCATGATATTCGATTTGTACCAAAATGCGTGTTGGGGCCATATTGCTCCTAGTTCAAAAAATTATATATAATTTTTGGGCAAAATGATGCTACGAGTTCAATAATGGTGTCAAAATTTGAATCTGGACTCCCAGGTCCAAAATTAGAATTTTATAAGTTGGAAATTATGAATTCGGACGACCAACTTCGATGTCAAATTCAACCAATCAAACGTCCACATAATATAATAAAATTTTTATCTATGTAGAGGGTTATACCACCTGTGCACAAGAATTGGTGGCTCGACAAATGAAGCTGCAACAGGAGAGGAATAAATCATCGAAGTTGGCTCTACGAAAATATCAAAAACAAATATAATTTAATCGAACAACTTGGTGGCCAATTTTGACCTATCAAACTATCAAATTAATGGCTAAAATTTTAGGAGGATATAGAGCTATATACCAAGATTGTGATGGAAGAAATAGCTCGACGATCCAATGGTTGGATTGCCCAGAACATATGCACAAAATTGTTGTTGCGAAGCACAAATTCTGATCTCCATAACTCATGCGTCTCGATGGAATCGACTCCAACTTGCAGGAATCACTTAAGATAACTGTTTGAAGGGATGCGACCATATCGGGGATGCTCGTGGTGGAACACATGACTGTAAGGCTGTCGCCTCAGACGAGCGCAGCGCACGAGGAGCCATTTTTGCTTGCTTCGTTGGGTCACAGCCATGCTTGCAGATGGTTCACAAAGTGTGCCGCTAGGGCAGGAAGGGTCGTACGGTGGTAGCGAGTGACTCGCTGGGGACTCGTCGGCGATGCGGTCGGTCAGGGACTGCTCTGACCATACGATAAAGGGCCATGCGAGGAGGATGCTCGCAACAGCAGTAAAAACTGTACCAAGTTGCTGCCGTTGGCCGCAGTCGACCCTAGGGACGATGGCTGTCAGTACCACGATTATCGTGTACATAGTGGCGAGTGGCACTGGGTCCATCGTTTGAATAGTAGCAGCAGTCGTACGTGGCAGCAACAACTGCTTTGGCAAAGGCAATAAAAATCAGGTTTGTTGAAGGGGTGCATCTGTACGACGACCAACCACAACCGTGCACGAAAAAGCTGTCAACGGCAGCAATAGTACAAATAGAGGGCACCATCAGGGGGGTCACGGATGACTGGTGCTCCCGGCAACAGCTTCTCTGATAGAAAATAGGAAGATGAGGGGGAGATGATGATGGAAGGAGAAGTAGAAGGAGGAGGAGGAGGTGGAGAAGAATTATGGTTAGGGTTCTTGGTAGAGTGAAGAAGAAGAAGAAGAAGAAAAAGAGTAGTTGAAGAAAGATGACGGGAACTGTCGGCCATCATGGATTGGTGGGCTGTGCGTGTGTGTTTTTAATGAGGAAGAAAAGAGGTTGTGCATGTCATAGGTATGGGCTTGCATGAAGGGCAATTAATGAGGTAAGAGTGGAGTGTGTGCTATTATCCTTTCGGTATGTTGTTGGTGCCATGGAGGAATAAGGTGATTTGGTGTGGAGTAATGGGAAGGATGGGAGCCACCTTTAGGTTGGCTTATTTTTGGTTTAGTTTTAATGATGGGAGGTAGTGTGTGTCATGAGTTAACTATATTTAGTGTTCATGGGGAATAGGTCTTGCCCACTAGGTTTTGAAGGATGTCTTGGTTGGGTGTTTGGTGTTTTGTAGAGGGTGAGTGGTGTTGTGTGTTTAGGGAGTGTCATGAGAGTGGCTACATGAATTTGGGTTGGGTGTTTGGGTTCGTTTGTTTTTTATTTGAGCTTGGTCCGATCATGACTACAATTTAGGACAATTATGATCATTGATAAAATAATAGCATACCAGAGCTCAATTGGTTGCACACAAACGGCATGTGTATAGTAGACTAAAAATATGTTAAAATTATATATTGGATCGATTAGGTTGGATCGATGTCTAGCCCCGAAATTGAATTAGAAATCAGGCCAAGTTTACGGTAGATAGTCAAATGGCCTAAATTGGCCAGAAAATTACACGATATAAATAGAATGTAAGGGGGCAAGTTTGAGTGGGACATGATATATCAAAATGAAGATAAACTTGTCTAGGTCAAAACTCATGAAGGACGTTTCGAGAGATTGACATTCCTGATGCTCCAAAAATTAATCCACAAAAAAGTATATTTAATAATCAAAACTAATTATAATAAAATATTTATTGAAAATAATATATTTAAAATTTTAAAATAAACCCCAAAATCCAGGGAGCTTACACACTCCTTCGAGCTGCACCAGAGACTGCCTAGGTGAGCCTCCTTCTTTCCTCTGCCTCTCGATCTACCTTTCTCTCTCTCTCATTCTCTCTCTCTCTCTCTTTCTCTCTCTCCCTCTCTCTCTCTTCTCATGCTCACTGTCTCTTTTTTTCTTTTGTTTTATTATTATGTTTACTAGCATATATGCACGTGCACGTACTTAACCTCCTTTTAATTAATCTTTTTTGTATACTTGGGAAGAGGAAAAGCCATAATAATAAAAAATTATGTTTTTTTAAAATTTTAGACGTAATTACCTAGTTGTCCTCATTAAATTTATGAATAATTTTAATTTGGAGACTTAGGTAAGGACATAATTGAAAAAAATTCACGGTGAAGCCAACTTTCCTTATTATATAATAGTATATAATATTTTTATTTGATGAATAAGAGTGTAATAAAAGTTGGGCCTTGGGCCAAAAGCCCACAAAGGATTCATTTGGTTTAAAAGTTGATTTTGGCTCAAGGGTTGGGCCAACTCAGGTGGGATAATTTTTGGGCTTCAAATTCATATACATAATAATTTTTGTCTAATAAATAATATATATTGGCTTGTAAGTTATTTTGGGCTTACTTATATAACCTATTTTGGGGCCTAGATATAGGCTTTAAGCTGTTAAATGAATATTTTGGTAAGCGTTTAGCTATAAATAATTTAAGTTGGGTTTTATATGCTAGTAGGCTTTTATACTTTTAAAATAAAATTTGTATAAAAGTATAATACGAGTTATTTTAAATATACCTATAAGTATATTTTGCTTTGACTTTTATAAATGACAATGGGCTTATTAACGGCTTGTTTACAAATATATTTGGACTCTTATATAAATTATAGTTTTATATAAATATATATGAAATTCTAAATGGACTAAATAAATGCATATAAATTCTCCAAATGGGCCTATATATATGGGTGCTGTTATTAACACTCCTGAAATGTCATCGTGCACTCCTCTTTAATTTAATATCATTCTAATTCCAAATATATACATGCATTAAATATGACATTAATTTGTGTGCATGGAGGGAGGAGTGCAGGATGAAATTTAGGAGTGCCAATAGTGTTAATACAAGGACAAATTTTAAATTTGAATACTAAAAAATTAAAGAGGGGTGCATGATGAAATTTTAGGAGTGCCAATAACGAAATCCATATATATAACTACTTTTGAGTTTTTAGATAAGTATAAATATTTTCAGAATACTATGAGACTATAAAAATCCCTTCGATAATAAATCTTGATCGGGACTAATCATATGTTTTCATGTTTCCTTGTGAAGCCACACTTCTTCATATCAATCATGGCTATTTGGACTATTCTGGACTCAATAAAATTATTTTTTTAATCAGTTCAGTAGTCCAAGAGAGTACATTTCTTGTTTGTTTCCAGTATTTTAAGTTACTATATCGTATGACTATTGATGTTATACTTGATTCTTGACACGCTCGTTACACGGATTAGTGACATATAGAGTTTTAGTCATGATACCATGTTTTCATATTTTGCCATGTTATTCATGATCATCGTGCTCGCGTTTCTTGTATTTCGTGACCTATTGTCGTGACAAGATCCATGTGTAGTAGTCAGGCGAGGAAGTAAGAAGTAGATATGTGATTCGACCAGTAGATATTGCTTTACATTTATATTTACATGCTTGTGGACCTTGAGGATGCTTGTCAAATACCTCACATATGATTAAGCCAAATCCTATGTAGACCTTGCGGTGTAATTACCCAGACAATCACATATTGAACATGGTACTTCAGCACACATAAACAGTTCTAGTTACCTTATTTTACCCCATACTTGTAGTCATATTCCATATTTACTTGTTTGTTGTTTCTTTTTATTTCTATTTCTACGATTTTATATTACTTATTTCATCATGTATTTTATTACTATTTTCTATTTTATAGTCATTCTCATATATTTGGAACTGCAAGCAATGAATTGTACTCGTTCCACTCTTGACTGAAAACATATTTTCTTTAAATTAGTCGATTGCTACTCTTTGCACTAGGACCCTTGGGAGAGTTATGGATATATTCGAAGGCAATCCTAGATTTTAGATAGATTATTTGATCTTATAGTTTAATGAGTTATTTCCAATTAATGGGATATTATATTTTTAATCAAATATAAAATTTTAACATTTTAATTTGATTTAGTTATTGTGAATGAGCAAAGAGATTATTTGATGTGCAAATATGGAGTACTTGTATTGACTATCGAGACTAGACAACGTAGGTAGGACTTGGCCACGTATTCGTATCCCAAAAAGCTGGTGTGGGTCGTGACAAGTGGCCACGAAACTTGCTTCATATATCCTCTGACACATGCGCTCTACCCACATAGGTTTCCTATGTGTATGGGTTGAGTGCGCATAGTACTTATGCATATTAGCGTATAGTGTTTCTACATAGTGTGTGCATAGTGTTTCTGTATAGTGCATACTTTTTTGCATATTATGCGTAGAGTGTTTCTGCATAGTAGAACATAGTATTTCTGCATAGTAGGCATAGTATTTTTGCATAGTGCATGCATAGTATTTTTGCATAGTATCATATAGTGTTTCAATATTGTGCGCGCTTAGTAGTTATGTATAGTAGTGCATAGTGTTTCTGCATAGTAGCGCATAGTATTTCTGTATAGTAGCATATAGGGTTTATGCACAGTATGTGAATAGTATTTTGTATAGTGCCACATAGTGTTTCTTCATAGTGCGGGTATAGTATTTATGTATAGTGCGTATATAGTATTTCTGCATAGTGCGTATAGTATGTGTATAATATTTCTGCATAGTGTGTGTATAGTACTTTTCAATAGTACCGCACAATGTTTCTGCTACGAGGCCAATAGCAGATTTCACTTGACTTAACCATGTTCATGACTTAATCACCTGTATACGTGCTTGTACTTTCCTAAGTGTGTACTGAGGTACAATCTAAGTGTGCACTAAGGTGCTATTAGATGAATGCACTGAGGTACGACTATTCGTGCTACGTGATCTTGCTTGTTATATGTTAGTACATTCATGATTCAAACATATTCATGGTAAATGGTCAGTAACATTGGCGTGGTATGATGATTGCTTGCTTGAAGCATTACACTAATGATGGATCCAGATGTAGGACTCTTTGAGATGATGTGGATTCATAATTAGGGTACACGTACTGAGGTATGACATATAGGAGGATGACCATATGATCATGTCATGTGATTCTAAGACCAAGATAGGGCTAATCTAAGTAACAATAAATGGTAGAAGCATTGGGATGGAACATAATTTCGAGATCGTGCATGACAAGCCACCTCCCAGACATTTGTTATGGCGTGTCGGCTGGCCACCACTAATATTGTACATTCATCCGCACTAGTGGAGTGCAATATCTGATTATTATATGTCGAGCCACTTCTATCTATACGAGATATGGAACTATTATTACTTGTCTTAGCGCGGTGGCCTTTCGAGGAACCGGTGCATTAAGTGCGTGCCTGTATTATTGGTTTGCTAGTGTTTCTTAGATACCACACGACCTGAGGATTCATATATATATATATATATATATATATATATATATATATATATATATATATATATATATATATATATATATATATATATAATATATATATATATATATATATATATCATAATATATAAAATATATATATATATATATATTATTTATATATTATTATTATTTATAAATATATATTTATTATATATAAAAATATAATAAATAAATAAATAAATATATATATATATATCATAATATATATATATATATATTATTTATATATTATTATTATTTATAAATATATATTTATTATATATAAAAATATAATAAATAAATATATATATATATATATATATATATATATATATATATATTTTATATATATATATATATATATATAATATTAAAAAAATATTATTATTATTATTATTATTTATAAATATATATTTATTATATATAAAATATAATATATATATATATATATATATATATATATATATATATATATATACACACACACACACACACACACACACACACACACACACACATATATATATATATATATTTCTAAAATTAAAAATTAAAAAATATATTACTAGATATTCCAAAAAAAAATATTATTAGATATTCCAGGCAAATTATAGAAATACGTAGGACTGATTGGCCGCTTGTAAACTGACTTGTTTGTGACCTGCTTCCTTATCTTAGTTACTGAGGACAGACTGTCGTGGTGCTTGGTCCAACCCATGTTCTTCTTTGGTTGTTGGGTTGGACTATATAGATCAAAGTTGCGACACAGAAGCCAATAACCTGACCATGATTATAGGATATACTATATCTCGGCACGATTACGGCACCCTTTATCCTTGTTTGGTTGTAAGGGTATCGCATTGTCTCGATGATACGATATAAGCCTATCATTCTCGGCCTAGGTCTTACGTTATTGCTTGGGTTTTATCTTCTTCATTATGTGTTTCCTTGTGGTACTTGCTATTCAGGACCTGACCCCGCTGGTTTTGTTTGGCCATATTTTATAGCAGAGGTTGAGGATCCAGCCTTCTACCCGACCAATGGTGTACACAAGGAGCTTGGGCGCCGTGGACCATGAATGGTTTTCTTCTCCACCACCGTGATATCTTCTATTTTGTACTTGGCATTTAGCTACGGGCACCTATTTAGCGGGATGTTCTGGACGTCTAGTTTTCCTACATAATTGTAATTAAATTAGATTGTAGCTAACTATGGTTATGTAATATTGACTCTCGTTACTAGCTTATCATTTTTGTAGCTAGTTTCATGTATCATTTTGATGAAGCATCGGGGACACCTTACTACTTTGTCTTATGTGATCATTGTTTACTCTTCTTATTTTGATTGATTGAGACATAGATCCTTTGTGAGACCATAGGAGACTTGATTGTAGCATGCACCCCTAGTCTATTGACAGCCGTAATTGCTGTATGATGTTTTCGTAACTCATACGGGGTAGCTGGCCATGTTCGTCTCCATATTTTGGTACTGGACGTGATAGTTTTTCTTGATTTTTCAAACATATTTTCAAAAAAAATAATAAAGGGAAAAATATAAATATTAGGTCTTTGAGATAGTTTTTCTCCTACAACTGTATTTTAAAATACTTAAAATATTCGCAATAATTGCCTTCCAAATTTTATTTTTGGAATAGTTTTTTGTGATCCAGAAATCGAGTTTTTCCCCTATATTTTTGCAAGCCCACTGAAACTTTTAGGATTTATTTTGATTTTTTTAATTTATTTCTTTGATAAATATTTTTTCCATTATTATTTTTGACATTAAATGCCCTTTACCGTAGCTTCAATTTTACGAGCATAACAAATGACAATTTCGCAAAACCAATTTCATATGTTCAATCTAGACAAGTCTATCTTCATTTTTATATATCATGTCATACTGAAACTCATTCCTTTGTGATCTATTTTTATTGCACAACTTTCAGGTCAGTTAGGCCATTTTTACTATCTACCGTAATCTTGTTGTTGGGCTCAACCTCAATCCAACCCATTCGACCCAATATATAACCTCGATCCAACCCATTCGACCCAATATATCATTTTGACATATTTTGAGCCTACTATACACATGCCAATGGTGTCCCACTCAATTGAGTTCCCATATGCTATTTATTTTAAAATGTCACACAAGACCAAATTATTAGACTTTTGGAACTCAATTCCATCAGATTAATTGCACCGACCCAAAACTAGTACAACTAGGGTTCGTAGAGCCTATTCTAGGTTTCCCTAGCCTAATAAGATCATTAATAATTGAATTTTTATCAATTATTGTACAACCAATTATTGAGGAAAATGCAAATGTCCAAAACAAAGATTTTGAAGGGGTTATTTATAAAAAAAATCCTATTAAATCCTTTTCTTTATTTAAACTCAAACAAAATCCTAACTAAATCTCCAACCCTTTTTCTTACATAAATTCCTATGATTCCTTCTACTTGTTCTGTATATATTTTATATATATATAGGAATAGAAAACTGAGAGCTTCTTCATCAGAAAACCGCGCGCCCCTTCCAAAACCCTAGCAGCCAAACCACCTCTTCCTGACTCCTTCCACTACCACCACCACCACCACCACCACCACCACCTTCATAGTGAACCCGAGACCCTCCTCTTCCATCTAAGCAATCCACCAGTCAGCCCCGGATCTTCTAGTGGGTGGAACAACTTCAAACTCGACCCCCATATCAGCTGAAACTAATTCAACAACAGAGCAGGTAGGTTGCCTTCACACGCCTGTTTTTCAACTTTCTAGTAGTCCGGTTTTCTCAAAACCAATTTTAATACGTTCCTATACGTTTCCCCTACCTTCCGTTAAAGTTGCATGACGTGGTTCAACTTCGTTTGTCCGTGGCACTCGTTGCATGAATATTGGTCTAGACTGCACCAATATTCTCATATGACAGTTTTTTTTTATCACTTTGGATCTCTTCCCGACATGAAAAATAGACTTGGTAACGATCCTAACACGTCCCTCTACATCCCCAATCATTTAGATTTTCATATCATTGATGTTTTTATATATATTTGCTTTCATCTCCATAGGACAAGTATTTGAACGTCGAAATTTCATTGAACCTCATATTGTTTTGAACTCAAAACTTTATAATAAAAGTTTATCATGCCAAACTTGTGCTCCTTAATATAAAATAATAATTTTCCAATATTATTGATTTATTTCAGAAATTTAAATTATTAATTTTATATTTTTTAATTTAAGTGGTAAGTTGGCTAAATTATACTACTATATTGATATATTTATTAGATGCATATTTTCTTTATAAATATTTTGATTAAATAATTTTAATAAATATTTTAGTAAATAATTCCAAAATTAGTAAGTATTATTTTTAGTTTATAATATTATGTTTACCTAGTAGCAAGATAATGTATATATTAAAGATGATAATAAAGATAACTCGAATATGTCTATATTACTTTGTTTTTCATAGACATACATATTTGTTAATAATTCCCAAATATATATTTATTTATTTTTGAATTTAAATCAATTTTTGTTATATTATAAAATATTATTTTTATGTTGGCATGATAGTACATGTAGAGGGTATATTACATGTAGTTGCAAACTAGTTAGCTAGTATATGTAATATAGTATATAAATAGTATGTATATTTATGGTTGATATATTGTCTTAGAATTATAATTGATTTTAGTTATTTATATTTTAGGTGTTAGTAATTGTTCGACTGCAGTTGGAGCCGGACCGTTGAGTTACTCTGTTTTCAATATTCGAGGCAAGATACCTTGCCATAATTTGTCTGTTTAAATATTTATGTTTGTCCTCATATTCTGTTTGTAGTAGTTATAGTGTTGTGTGTCCGAGTATTACTTGGGTGCTATCGATGATGGCATCGATATGATAGGTGTGTATGACTTAGTGTATATAAGACGTTCCCAAAAGTTGTGTAACTTCTAAGCCATGACACGCAGCATTACACGGCACTGTGAGTGAGGGTTCATTATGTTGGCATGAGCTTCCTCATTCGGCTAGTTACTGGTGCGAGTGGTTCGTGTGATGTGTCTGCATAATTAGAATGTGTCTAGTTTAGTAACTCACATGAGATATAAGCTGTTCGAGTCATGGATATAACTTATTCAAGTCTATCGACGGGAAAGACTACCAGAAGATGTATGAGATTACATTACTAGATTCTGTAATCTTCAGAGGAGATTGCGTGGTCATTACCCTCATAGACATAGTTCATAGCATCGGCTCGTGATTTGAAGTCGGCTTATGAATCAATGCCAACCAGTATTTACCTACCCATACATCCAATGTGTCTTCTGTTAGGGTTATATACTAAAAGCATCACTTTTGTAGTAACCTTATTTCCTTAAATTTTGAATGAGAATCATATGAACAAATGTTTGCATATTATATTTGTTGCAAGTGTTAATGCAAATGTCTGATATTCTATATTATAGATAATATGGTGTATGGTGTCACACAAAAGATCATATTATCAGTTCCCTGTGGAGTATATAAATAGTTCACAACCTAGATGGACTTGGACAATCTATTGAAAAGGTTGTAGTGTAATCTAGTATTAGTCTATCTTGACTATAGGTTTACACTAGTACACTTTATGTGTATTAAATAGGACCAATTGAGGTTGCTCACTTTGTACTGACCATATAAGAGAACAAAAACCTTTATTATTATGGATGCTTGTGCTCTTAATCCGGATATAATAACAGACATGTATATGCAGTGTGCATTACTTTGACTTATCAAAGAGTGAGATTCATTATGGATCAACAACCTCTATGAATTGGGTAATAACATTGTATGTATGATGGGCTGTTGATTATAAATGGAATCCATGTCCCAATACATCAGGTTGATGATGTCCCCTTAAGGAGCTCATAAGGATTGTCATGTAAACCCTGCAGGTGGATTATATCCGACATGACAAATAAAGTTGAGCGGTACTACTTAAGGATAAAAGATGTCGAATCAATATAGTTGTCAGTAACTTAATTTGATCGACGGACATACGATATCTTAACATGAGGAGCCAAACGAACATATAATAAAAGGATCCCACAAACATAATTTAGGATTAGGGAGGTAGTACAACAATAGCTCATTAGTGGACCGAGCTATTGTTAATGGGCCTTGATTGTGTGTTCGGGCTGAACACGGGATATCCAGATCCGTTAGGAGGCCTAACCCTAATTTCTCCTCATGGTCCCTGCCGTAGCTTATATATATCCTCTATTCTCTGGCCGCCATATGACTGATCAAAAAATCTGAAGCGTTCTCTAAATTCGTGATTCACATAAGGAAAGAAAGGGAGGGCTGCCAAGGAGAATAAAAGGTTAGGAGATCGTCGCCCACACGACGTCCAACTCTAGGAAGGAATACGTGCAGAAGATCTTGGGGTCGTCTGCTCGAGATTTCCAGGAATTACTTGTCTTCTTTCTGTCGTAGGTATAATTCGTGAACCCTAGTTTTCGCCTATGAAGGGTTAGAACACGTATTAAATTTGTTTAACTTTCTATCGATCAATACGCACACCAAAGTAAGGGTCCTGGGAATCCCCAGTTCCATCAATTGGTATCAAAGCCACTTTGGATCTGCGTATTGATTGATACGTCCATGTTGTCCAATAAAACCTGCGCTGTGTAATAGTCGATAGATGTAGATCTGTTCTAATTCAGATTTGCAGGCATCTTAGATCCAACTATTATGGTCTAATGCATATTTTTGATTGTGTTGTTTAAACCACGGACATGTAGTAGATGTTGTTGTTGCTGTGGATGTAATTAAAATCACGAGGGTTGATCATGCTTATTATTTAAAATTTTCAATCTAGATTATGTGTGAGCTCTTTTGGGAGGCATAGGATTGATGTAATTTTAATTATTTTCGATCAATCGTGATGGCGGTGGTGGCTGTTTCTGACGTCGGACGAGATACTGGTTTTAAGCATTCCAGAGGCAGACAGATGATTTCAAAACCTTAAAAGAAAAAAAACTAAGCCTAATAGATCGAATCCCGCGACCTGACCGGGCATGTCGAACCCCGAATAGATCTACGCAGCGCCAGATTTTGTATTCAGATAGTTGAGGACGGAGCAGGAAAGATGACCATAATAGTTGGATATTTTTCTCTTATTTGTTGTCATTTTGCTTTTTCTGATTATGCATGTTTATTATTGTGTGGATGTTTTTTTTGAAAACTAAGCCTACATTAATAATGGACAATATGGACATAATATCAACTAGTAGAAAAACCCTCATTGTTAAATAACTAAGTGGAGAGGATATTTATTTAGTATAAATCCTATAGTCTCCATTGCTGGTTTGTAGGTGATGTAATTATACTTGCGCGTTGGCTTTAGTACCTTCCTTTATATCGGATGAGTATAATTATGGATCACCAGTACAAACTACCTTAGGGATAATTGTAGAAAGTTACCTAGTATGTGTTCACTTCTCCACTGAAGGAACTCATTACTAGGTAATGGATTTAGTATTAAGTAATGGTATACACTTAATAAATAATGGTATCCTCCCCATCGGAGCAACTGCTATTATTTGTATGACCAGAGCAAGACCAACATATTAATTTTATTTGTCATAAAGTTATGTTGATATGATAGTAAAATTAATAAGAAAAACCTACTTGAACAAAGTTGAATTTGTATACGTCCACACTATCGTGGCATGCTAAATTCATGGTGTTCAAGGTGTTGGTGAATTTCCTATTATTGTTTTGAGGAAATCAATATTTAACTAATTAAAAAAAATTTGCCCTACATAATTTTATTTATGTGATTCTTATGATTTTAAAAATAGGTTCTTTCAGTCCACTTATAGTGATTCTTAAAGAAAACAAACTTACTGGACCTAATTATATTGACTGGAAACATAATTTGGACATTGTTCTGACTGCTGAGGAGTACAAATATGTACTTGTTGAGGAATGCCCACCTAAGCCTGATGCTAACTCTGATGAAAAGGTCAAAGAGGCTTATAAGAAGTGAAAAAAGGTAGATGAGATGGCACGGTGTTATATTCTGGCATCTATGTCAAATGTACTACAATATCAGCATCAGGCCATGGCCACAGCTTATGACATGATGTATAACCTCATGGAACTCTTCGAACATCAGAGTAGAGCAGCTAGGCAGTTTGCTATAAAATATTTGATGAATACAAAAATGGCTGAGGGTACACTAGTAAGGGATCATGTTCTCAAGATGATGGATCATCTGAATGAGATGGAGATCCTTGGATCTGAAATAGATAGGGAATCCCAGGTCAATATCATTCTCGGAACTCTGCCTAATTTTTTTAACAATTTCTGCCTTAATTACAATATGAACAAAGGTTGTATAGTTTGGCAGAACTTACAAAAGAGCTATAGGATGCTGAATCTCTCTTTAGGCAGAGTGGTCATGTTTTTGTTTCTGAAAAGGCTTCTACTTCTAAGCCAAAAGACGGTAAGAAGAAGAATAACATACAGAAATAGACAAACTCAGTAAAGAAGGGCATGGGACCTCAAAGTACGGTAAAAAATTCGAAAGATAAATGTTTCAAGTACAAAGAGTCAGGACATTGGAAGACTGATTGTCCACTTCTCAAACAATGGAACAAAGAAGGTATATCTCATTTACTAGTAGTTAAAATATGTTTAGCGGTGTTATCTACCGGCACCAGGTGTGTAGATACAGGAGCCACTAATCATGTCTGCAATACGTTGCAGGGTTTCCAGAAAACCAGACGGCTCAGTGATGGAGAGATATGCTTATTCTTGGGTGATTCTATAAAAGTATCGGTCGTTGCATTAGGAGATATTACTTTATCTTTTGGTAGAAATAAGACTTTGACATTGAGAGATTGTCTTTATGCACCTTCACTTAGAAGGAATTTAGTTTCTGTTTCTATGTTAGTTAAGGATGGATATTCAGTTTATTTTATTGACAATATTGTTATTAGAAAGAATAAACATTTTATCTGTTCTGGTGCATTAGTTGATAATCTGTATGTCATTAATCCTATTTCGTCCACAATGCAACTTATGGAAATGAATAATGTGTCATCTAACTTAAATAAGAAAAAAGAACCTTCTTGTATGAACCAAACATATCTTTGGCACTTACGATTTGGGCATATTAACCTAAGAAGGATTCAAAGACTGGTTGAAGATGGACCTTTGAGTTCATTGGAAGTGGAGACACTGCCATTCTGTGAATCCTGTTTGGAAGGTAAAATGACCAAAAGGCCTTTTACGGTAAAGGGGTATAGGGCCAAAGATGTGTTGGAATTGGTTCATTCTGATTTGTGTGGACCCATGACTATCCAAGCTAGAGGTGGCTTTGAATATTTTGTCATATTTATTGACGATTATTCAAGGTATGGATACATTTATTTGATGCGCCGTAAGTCTGAGTGCCTTGAGAAATTCAGAGAGTATAAGGCTGAAACGGAGAAATGTCATAGAAAATGTATCAACTCATTACGATCAGATCATAGTGGCGAGTACCTCTTTGGAGAGTTTAGAGATTATTTATCAGAGGCTGGGATTGCATCCCAATTGACTGCACCTGGAATGCCCCAGCAGAATGGTGTAGCTGTAATGCCTGTGGTTCGTATTACATATTTCTGGAATACGTGTACGTATTTATTCTTGTATTGCATGATTTCTTTGCTTAATTTCCTTCCTGGGCTTGGTTTATTCTTGGTTTGGGTTGGCTTGGTTCGGTTTGGGATTTGCTATTGGTTCATGATGAACCCATGGATGAACCCCCTACCTACCACCACCATTCATATTTATTACCCCCTTCTCCTTTCTCTCTCTTCATTTATCATCTTCTTCTTCCTCATTTACTTTCTTACCTACCAGAGAGAGGAGAGAGAGGTCTAGGCAAGTGCAACTTGCTTCATGGAGGAACTCCAATTTTATTACTTCATTCTCTTTCTTACTACATTCTAAAGCACTTTAGTACTTGGCATTTTCACTTTTCATGGCTAGATTCTTGTAGATCTATATTTACATTATTTTCGGACTTTATTGGGTTTTGATCTACTTAATCTTGTTATTTCTATGTTTTGATGGTTCTATGTTGTAGAGAACCTCGTTCTACCCCATTTTGACCTATGAAAGTTCGGATTTGTGCTCCGGATGATGGAGTTATGGAGCTCGAGGACTTGGATCTCATGGTGTTCTTCCTCTCAGAAATTTAGAGAAGATGAACTGTGCTTAGACTTGACTTGACCGCATGACAATTCATACGGCAAGTGATTCGGCCGCATGAGACTCTGAGCCGCATAGGCTGGATCTCACTTCCTGAGCCACATGGGCTCATTCCCCATCGGTCGCATATGTGCCCATCTCCTTGAGCCGTATGAACTCTAGCACTTGCGGACCGCAGAGGCCCTGATCTTCGAGCCGCATGAGAACCCCTAGACCCAGCCGCATGGACTTCTTAATCCGGGCCGCATGACCCTGATTAATTCCAGCCGCATATGCATCCTTTATTTTCTGAGCCGTATGGGCTTCTACTAAGCCGCATGTGCCCTCGTCCCCCTGAGCCGCATGCGCCCCTCTTGTCTTGGCCGCATGGGTTCCAGTGACCCGGGCTGCATACGCTCACCTAATTGAGCCGCATGTGTCTTGCCCTTTCCAGCTTCAGCTTTATTTGATTCTGGTGCATCGCATTCATTTATGTCTGCACGATTTGCGATACGGGTAGGATTGGAGCCCGAGTCATTATCAGTAAGGCTTAATATACTTACTGGTAACGGACTTGTGGGAGTCGATAGAGTGTTTTCCTCGTGTCGGATCGTAGTTAGCGATAGAGAATTCCCCGCTAGATTGATAGAGTTCCCAATGGCCGATTATGATGTGGTCCTAGGGATGGATTGGTTGAGGAACCAGTATGCTAGGATAGACTGCCACATTGGCAGGGTTGTTTTTTGTATTCCAGGTGAGCCAGAGTTTTCCTTCTCTCGAGACGAGGTTGAGTCTTCTCCTCCATTATTGCGGATGGCAGCAGCGGCAGTTCAGTTGCCCAGGATAGTGGATGAGTTCCTAGATGTTTTCCCAGAAGAACTTCCAGGTATGCCTCCGGAGCGGGAGATCGAGTTCACTATAGACTTGATTCCCGGGATAGCCCCAGTGTCAGAAAGAGTCTACAGGAAGGCGCCGGCAGTATTCATGGACCTCATGAATCGTATCTTCATGCCTTACTTGGATCAGTTTGTGATTGTGTTCTTGGACGACATCCTGGTCTACAGCAAGAGTGAGGCGGAGCATGAGCAGCATCTCCGTGTGGTTCTTCAGATTCTCAGGGAGCACCAATTATATGCCAAGTTCAGTAAATGCGAGTTCTGGCTCGATCACATTTCGTACTTGGGTCATATCATCACCAGAGGAGGAGTAGAAGTAGATCCCCAGAAGATTGTGGCTATTGAGTCATAGCCAGTGCCTAGCACCGTTGCAGAGGTTCGTAGTTTTCTTGGATTGGCCGGCTACTACCGGCGGTTTGTTTCAGATTTTGCTCGGATTTCAGCGCCATTGACGCAGTTGACCCGTAAGGAGGTACAGTTTGCTTGGACAGCAGAGTGCCAGGTTTCTTTTGAGAAGTAGAAGCGAGGCCTGATAACAGCTCCTATTCTCACGCTTCCAGATGGGACTGGAGGATTCTCAGTGTACTGTGATGCTTCAGGCAGAGGTTTAGGATGTGTTCTGATGCAGCATGAAAAAGTAATAGCTTATGCGTCACGACAACTTCGTGATCATGAGAGGAATTACCCAACCCATGACTTGGAGCTGGCAGCAGTGGTATTTGCACTTAAGTTGTGGAGGCACTACTTGTATGGAGACAGGGTAGAGATTTTCATCGACCACAAGAGCCTGAAGTATGTTTTCACCCAGAAGGATCTTAACATACGTCAGAGGAAGTAGCTGGAGCTACTTGTGGATTATGATGTCAACTTGCAGTATCATCCTGGGAAGGCCAACGTCGTTGTACCTCAGACCGATTGTCAGATTACACGGTGTGCCAGTCAGTATCACCTCGGACCGAGATTCAAGATTTACGTCGCACTTTTGGCGTAGCCTGCAAGAGAGTTTGGGAACTCATCTCCAGTTCAGTTCAGCATATCATTCGCAGACAGATGGCCAGTCGGAACGCACGATCCAGACTCTTGAAGACATGTTGCGGTCTTGCACACTTGACTTCGGTGGTTCATGGGAAGATCACTTGTACCTGGTGGAATTCTCGTACAACAACAGTTTCCAGGCCAGTATCCAGATGGCACCGTTCGAGGCACTGTATGGTAGGAAGTGCAGATCCCCGCTAGCCTGGGATGATGTTGGAGAGAGACAGATGCTCGGTCCAGAAATGATTGCCCAGACAGTTGAAGTGGTCAGGCGAGTCAGAGATCATCTTCGAGTTACCCAAGATCGCCAGCGCCATTGGGCCGATTCTCATTGGCGCCCTCTCGAGTTTTCGGTCGGCGATCATGTATACCTGAGGATTTCGCCTAACCGTGGCGTCATTCGTTTTGGCGTACGGGGAAAGCTTAGTCCTAGGTATATAGGACCATTCGACATTCTGGAGCGAGTAGGAGATGTATCCTATCGTCTCGCTCTTCCGCCGTCGCTAAGAGAGGTGCATGACGTGTTCCATGTATCCCAATTACGACGGTATATCCCGGACCCGAGCCACATCCTAGATCATTCGGAATTGGTTGTTGGTACCAACCTTTCGTATGATGAGAGGCCCGTGTCTATATTGGACCGGAGAGAGAAGATCCTCAAGAACAAGACTATCAAGTTAGTCCGAGTTGCTTGGGGTCATCACTCTTTAGGGGAGTCAACGTGGGAGCGTGAGGATGATATCCGATCGCGATATCCTGACTTGTTTGACTCGTGAGGTATAATGTCTTTCTTATGTCTCATGCCTTCGATTCCTTGCTTGAATGAGTGATTGTCTGCCTAGTTATAGCTTGCATGTGATTAATGTAGCTTGTCATTTCTCCTCTGGCCTCTTGATTAAATTCCGAGGACGGAATTCTTTTAAGGTGGGTAGAGTTGTAATGCCTGTGGTACGTATTACGTATTTTTGGAATATGTGTACGTATTTATTCTTGTATTGCATGATTTCTTTGCTTAATTTCCTCCCTGGGCTTGGTTTATTCTTGGTTTGGGTTGGCTTGGTTCGGTTTGGGATTTGCTAATGGTTCATGATGAACCCATGGATGAACCCCCTACCTACCACCACCATTCATATTTATTACCCCCTTCTCCTTTCTCTCTCTTCATTTATCATCTTCTTCTTCCTTATTTACTTCCTTACCTACCAGAGAGAGGAGAGAGAGGTCTAGGCAAGTGCAACTTGCTTCATGGAGGAACTCCAATTTTATTACTTCATTCTCTTCCTTACTACATTCTAAAGCACTTTAGTACTTGGCATTTTTACTTTCCATGGCTAGATTCTTGTAGATCTATATTTACATCATCTTTGGACTTTTTTGGGTTTTGATCTACTTAATCTTGTTTTTTCTATATTTTGATGGTTCTATGTTGTAGAGAATCTCGTTCTACCCCATTTTGACCTATGGAAGTTCGGTTTGGGCTCCAGATGAGAGAGTTATGGAGCTCGAGGACTTGGATCTCATGGTGTTCTTCCTCTCAGAAATTTGGAGAAGATGAACTGTGCTTAGACTTGACTTGACCGCATGACAATTCATGCGGCAAGTGATTCGGCCGCATGAGACTCTCAGCCGCATAGGCTGGATCTCACTTCCTGAGCCGCATGGGCTCATTCCCCATCGATCGCATATGTGCCCATCTCCTTGAGCCGTATGAACTCTAGCACTTGCGGACCGCAGAGGCCCTGATCTTCGAGCCGTATGAGAACCCCCAGACCCAGCCGCATGGACTTCTTAATCCAGGCCGCATAACCCTGATTAATCCCAGCCGCATATGCATCCTTTATTTTCTGAGCCGCATGGGCTTCTACTGAACCGCATGTGCCCTTGTCCCCCTGAGCCGCATGCGCCCCTCTTGTCTTGGCCGCATGGGTTCCAGTGACCCGGGCTGCATGCGCTCACCTAATTGAGCCGCATGTGTCTTGCCCTTCTCTTGGCCGCATGAGGTTGAGTCCCTTATCAGCCGCATATGTACCCTTTACTCCCTGCCGCATAAGCAGCCATGTTGACCCAGTCGCATGGGCTTCTATAAGCTGCATGCGCCTCCTTCTATACCCAGCCGCATGATACTACACTTCCCAGCCGCATGAACCTGAACTCCTTCTTAGCCGCATGGGCTTTTCCCTTATCAGCCGCATGCGCCTGATACCATCCAGCCGCATGGGATGTTCCCTTCCCAGCCGTATGAGATCCATCCTGGCCGCATGTGCCTTAGCCGCATGGCTCTTCTATAGCCCTACATATTAATATTTTATTAGATATTTTACGTCCATTTTATACCCTTACGCCTTTTTTTATGAACTTGAAAATCATGGATTTATTTAATATGTTTAATGATACCTGAGCATGACACGATAGTGACCCGTAGTGGTCTACTCTTGACTAGTAAACCTGACATGACCTGATAGTGGTCCGTCGTGGCGCACTCCTGACTCCTACACTTGACATGATTACCTGACATGATATATCTTGATAAGCTGTTACGACGGCTACCTGACATGACATGACCTGTATAATTAATCCTGGATACCGTGGGCGATTGTGCTTGTACAAATAATCCAATCCTGTCTTGTATCATGTCTAGGAGGGGACTCCTGAGTACCACGGTCAGGAGTACCTATTGAAATGGACTAAGGCTAATAACTAGATCAATACATTAGTCATGAAGAGATCTCACAGCTACAGGCAATCCTGTTACCTGGGCACGCCTTGGGATCTGTAGCCTGCCATCGAGTAGGGCACATTTCCAGCATACTGTCATGTGTTGCACCCTTCAAGGTACATTCGTTTCCTGGACGATGTACCCACCTGAATTCAACTCTAATTCTTTTAAACCCGGGTAACCTGGATGGTCTGTAGGGCTTGTGGCTGTGGAGTAATCTTACTGCATCTTGCTAGTAACTAGGCCTGTGATAACCCTAGTTAGTTAAAGTATCAAGCCGTAATTCTTGTTTGGCCGTAAAATAATTGGATGGAGTCTAACCAGTCTAGTCTTGTCCTGATCCTGATTACTGCATGACTTGAATGCCTGTATTTATTTTATCGATAAATGGTGAGAATTCCAAGCTCTGTTCAGACGAAGGGTTACAACCCCGGTCCTTGTTTGGTTTACGGGTTGTAACCTGGTTATCTGAATAGTTCCATGGTTATCTCGTCGTATATCATCCTGATGTATTTTCTTTATTCCCAGTTCTTACTTTTATTTATTATCTTGTGCTGATTGCTGGTTTTAGTTCCTAAGTGAAGCTTCCTTTGTGGCACTTGCTCTTTCTGGGATCTGACCCAGCTGGTTTTGTATGGCCAGATTTCGGAACAGCTCCAGAGGATCTACCGACTTTCCAGCCCGATGGTGGCGACTAGACGAAACCCGGGCAACGAGTGGGTTTATTTTTGGCTCTTCCACTCTATTGTAAAAATATTCTTTTGAGGCGTTTAGCCGGCGAGCACCTGTTTAGCTCAATTGCATTTACTTACTGTCTGCCTACGGGCTGTAACATGATTGACAGATCCTAGGGTTGATCATGTATGACTAAACTCTTGCTAGTCCTAACATTTTGTAATGACTAGCTTCATGATCAGCTGAATATGTAATGTTTGGGACGCCTTACTATTGTATATTTAATGATCATACTTCTTATAACCTTTTATTTATTTGCTTGTGATTGAGACAATAGGCTTGTTTATGACCTTAAGAGACTGCTGGCTTGTAGATAAACCCTCATGTATCTAGACAACCGTGACCGTATAGCGAGATGGATCCCATTTCATATACGTAGCTGGCTATGTCTGCCCCCGCTCTCGAGTATTCTGGTTCTGGGGCGTGACAGTAGCTGAAAGAAGGAATAGAACTCTTATGGAGATGGTTAGATCAATGATGAGTTATTTGGATTTGCAAGATTCGTTTTGGGGATATGCCTTAGAGACTGCAGCTTATATTTTGAACTTGGTTCCTTCTAAGTCAGTACCTCTTACTCCCACAGAGCTGTGGATTGAGCGTAATCCTAGTCTGAAATATGTTCGTATTTAGGGTAGTCCAGCACATGTACTGAATAGGAAAGCAGATAAGTTGGAATCTCGTAAAGAAGTACGCTTGTTTGTAGGCTATCCAAGAGGGTAGTCCAGCACATGTGCTGAAATATGTTCGCATTTGGGTAGTCCAGCACATGTGCTGAAATATGATCGCATTTGGGGTAGTCCAGCACATGTGATGAACCATAAACCCACAAGTAGAGTTGTTCTAGAAGAACTGAGAGGTGAGACACCAAGTACTTCAGTACCAACAGTATAAGAGGATGAACCACAAATAACTACACAACGTGTCACAAATGTTACACCACAACCGATAGTGTCTCGTTAGACAATTCGTCCCTGAGGAACAAGATTATGATCCTTGTATCTACAATGAAGCACTCCAAGATAAAGATGCAGAGTCTTGGCAAAAAGCAATGATATCTGAAATAGAATCTATGGATTCTAATCAGGTCTGGGAGCTTGTAGAACCACCCGTTGGTGTAAAAGCCATTGGATACAAATGGGTCTATAAGAGAAAAAGAGGATCAGACGGTAAGGTTGAAACCTTTAAAGCACGGCTTGGAGTAAAAGGTTTTACTCAAAAAGAGGGTATCGATTATGAGGAAACCTTTTCTCCAGTAGCCATGCTTAAGTCTATCCGGATTCTTTTATCTATTGCAGCTCATCTCGATTATGAGATTTGGCAAATGGATGTCAAGACAGCTTTCCTTAATGGAAGTCTTGAGGAAGACATCTATATGAAGCAACCAGACGGATTCATTGAAAAAGGCCAAGAGCATCTTGTTTGTAAGCTCAAGAAGTCCATTTATGGACTTAAACAAGCTTCCAGATCTTGGAACATATTTTTTGATTAGGTGATAAAATCCTATGGATTTGATCAATGTCAGGATGAATCATGTGTATACAGAAAGTGTGACGGAAACGTGGTGGTGTTCCTAGTACTTTATGTGGATGACATCTTGCTCATAGGAAACAATGTGAAGGTGTTATCTGATGTAAGGGTATGGTTATCCAAACAATTTATTATGAAGGACTTGGGAGAAGTAGGTCACATCTTTGGGATCAAAGTTCTACGAGATCGTAAGAAAAGAATGTTGGGCTTATCCCAAGCTTCCTATATCGATACTGTACTAACTCGTTTTAGTATGCAAAATTCTAAGAAAGGTTTCTTACCTTTCAGACATGGAATTGCTCTATCAAAGAAGCAGTATCCGAGGACACCTAAAGAGATAGAGAACATGAAGACAGTTCCTTATGCTTCAGCAGTAGGAAGCTTAATGTATGCAATGCTGTGTACGAGACTAGACATCTGCTTTGTTGTAGGCATGGTCAGCAGATATCAGTCTAATCAAGGACAAGAGTACTGGACTACCGTAAAGCATATGTTGAAGTACCTAAAAAGGACTAAAGAGTATATGCTAGTTTACCAGGCAGATAGTTTAGTTTCCTTGGGGTATACAGACTCAGATTTTCAGTCAGATAGGGATTCCAGGAAATCTACCTCATGTTATGTGTTTACTTTGGGAGGTGGAGCCATTGTGTGGAGGAGAATCAAGCAAAAATGTATTGCTGATTCTACTATGGAAGCCGAGTATACGACAGCCTCTGAGGCAGCCAAAGAAGCAGCTTGGCTCAGAAACTTTCTGTTGGACTTGGATGTGGTACCTAGTTTGCCTAAGTCTATTACACTTTATTGTGATAATAGTGGTGCAGTTGCAAACTCGAAGAAACCACGAGCCCATAAGACAGGTAAACACATTGAGCACAAGAAACACCTGATACAAGATTTCGTAAAGAAAGCAAAAGTTACTGTGATCAAGATAGCATCAGCCGACAACCTAGCTGATCCTTTTACAAAGAGCTTACCAGCTAAGGCTTTTGATCGTCATGTTGAAGGAATGGGAGTCAGATGTGTATCAGCATGGCTTTAAGTATAAGTGGAAGATTTGTAACAGTATATAGAAAAGTAATGATTTGAGTATAAGTAGGAGATTGTTAGGGTTATATACTAAAAGCATCACTTTTGTAGTAACCTTATTTCCTTAAATTTTGAATGAGAATCATATGGACAAATATTTGCATATTGTATTTGTTGCAAGTGTTAATGCAAATGTCTGATATTCTATATTGTAGATAATATGGTGGGTGGTGTCACACAGAAGATCATACTATCAGTTCCCTGTGGAGTATATAAATAGTTCACAACCTAGATGGACTTGGACTATCTATTAGAAATATTATAGTGTAATCTGGTATTAGTCTATGTTGACTATAGGTTTACACTAGTACACTTTGTGTGTATTGAACAGGACTACTTGAGGTTGTTCTATTTGTACTGACTACATAAGAGAACAAACACCTATGTTATTATGGATGCTTGTGCTCTTAATTCGGATATAATAAGAGACATGTATATGCAGTGTGCATTATTTTGACTTATGAAAGAGTGAGATTCATTATGGATCAACAACCTCTATGAATTGGGTAATACATTGCATGTATGATGGGCTGTTGATTATAAATGGAATCCATGTCCCGATAAATCGGGTTGATGATGTCCCCTTAAGGAGCTCATAAGAATTGTCATGTAAATCCTGCAGGTGGATTATATCCGACATGACAAATAAAGTTGAGCGGTACTAATTAAGGATAAAAGATGCCGAATCAATATAGTTGTCAGTAACTTAATTTGATCGACGGACATACGATATCTTAATATGAGAAGCCAAACGAGCATATAATAAAAGAAGCCCAAAAACATAATTTAGGATTAGGGAGGTAGTGCAACAATAGCTCATTAGTGGACCGAGCTATTGTTAATAGACCTGGATTGTGTGTTCGGGCTGAACACGGGATATCCAGATCCGTTAGGTCGCCTAACCCTAATTTCTCCTCATGGTCACTACCATAGCCTATATATATCCTCTATTCTCTGGCCGCCATATGACTGATCAAAAAAATTTGAAGCTTTCTCTAAATTCGTGCTTCACATAAGGAGAGAAAGAGAGGGCTGCCAAGGAGAAGAAAAGGCTGGGAGATCGTCGCCCACACGACGTCCAACTCGAGGAAGGAATATGTGCAAAAGATCTTAGGATCGTCCGATCGAGATTGCCAGGAATTACTTGTCTTCTTTCTGCCGCAAATATAATTCGTGAACCCTAGTTTTCGCCTATGAAGAGTTAGAACATGTATTAAATCTATTTAACTTTCGATCGATCAATACGCACACCAAAGTAAGGGTCCTGGGAATCCCCAGTTCCATTATCTTCAACATACATTTACATAGTATGGTTAGATACTGTACTTATCCTTTACCATAACATGGGATAATGTCTTGTCACGGAATAGTGGACATACCTTGTCCTCGTTTTCTTGTATTGTGATTCACTATTTTGACGATAAGATAGTGGACCGTGTGGTGGTTCAGATTATCCATTTATATTTATTCAGTTCATATTATGGCATATTTCTTTTGTATTATGTTACGTCCCTCTGAGGACTGATGATCTCTCCAAGTTATTGCGGAGCACTTATAGATCGATGGATGGTATGTTTGCATCTTCATGTTCAAGTATTGCTTGTAGTATTTGTTGGCCCATTGGCTAATGGTCACAGCTAATTTTGAAAATCAATGATAACTTTGGTCGATACGCAAAATATAGGAACTGCTACAGGTTTCAAAAAGAGAAGCTCGTCTACGTCCTACTTCTACCTACTACTTCAAAGTACAGTACCCTGCATCGTCATCCAGAACAATCGTACTAAAGACAAAGACGTTTTCATTCTTATTCTGTATTTTTCTACTTTATTGAGTCTAGGAAATACATTTGTGAGATTGATCAGGATTATACTGGCTTAGGTTATTCTCAGTCCACATATCCAAATAAGCCTACCTATTGAATCCCAAAAAGCCTAAAATTCTAAAAAGTCTCAAACCTTTACAAATTTGGCCCATTCCTTACTGTTCTGAGCCAACAAAACTCTGACAGAACTTAGACCAAGTTCGGTCCGAGTTCGGTCTGGGTTATTTGAAAATTAGTTCCCACCAAATCTGCATCCAACATTCGTTTGCGAGATTCATGCATCCGAACTCTGCCTGAGTTCGGTCAGGAAAAATACTATAAATAGAGAAGGATTTCCACCATTCCAAATTACTCATTCACTCTCTCTTCTCTATTCTTCTAAAGTGTTTTCAAACGAGCAAAAGCTTTTCAAATCTAGCCTAAATACCACTCTTAGCCAAAGATAGTACAGTTCTGTTCAATCTAATGTTTTGGTTCAGAAGATTTGTATCAGAGGTTGCAATTCAGAAAATGTTCCAGTTTTTGGAATCAGTTTGTGGAGTCGGTCGTGCGCTCATCACCAAGCACGGTATTGTAACGAGATTAAAAGCTCTCATTTAGCTTGTGAATAATGGGTTAACATTACGCACGAGTACTCGAGACTGGATCCTCTCATCGGGAGACTAGTATACATCACGATGTTCACTGCGTTGGTTCTCGGATCTCCTTCTTTACTGCATTTATTTATTGTCTCATATATCTGCCATAGTCTTTATAACTGCTTAAATTTTTAATTGGTATTTATTTTTGTTGCATATGCACACACTCTATTCACTCCCCCTCTAGAGGTG